>CAUYSK010095670.1:0-10906 GCA_963575035.1 Avahi laniger | reverse complement strand
TTAGGAAGAAAAACCTCCAACCACAGGGACCTCGATGAACAACAAGGAAGCTTTCACAAACATTGCCTGTGCTTCTAGAAGGGGAAAGGAAGTGGCTTCCAGACCAACACATCATGGTTACCTTTGGATATTAGGAAGGATTTAAAAACCAGTTATATCTGTGGCTTCTTGGTTCACGGACTTTCAAAAGCCAACTCTGGATAATGTAATTCACTTAATATGAACTCATTATCTTTAAAACAGTGGGTTTGAATTGTGTCTTCCGATCACCTTCTAATGCATTTGCTTTATTTGCCGGGCTGCACCCGATCGCGCACCTTTCAGGCTCAAGCGTTTCCCTGGCATCCGTGACCCTGTGAGATCCGGGTTTACAATTGAACTGGAGGCGGATCGCATTCAGGCCGGCAGGTTTTACTTCCGCCAGAAGTGTCTCCTCCACAGACTAAGTTAAAGGTCATTGGGCTCAGCGAGACTGTGCACTCCAGGCCAAGTACAATCTCGTCTCTGCCTTACGGTGACCGCCATATCTTTGGTTTCTTTACACGCAGGAACAGAGGCGACTGGGGGAAACTGAGACACCAGTGACAGTCCTGGTCTCAGTCTCGCTTCCCTACTTGACTCTCAGGCCTTCACTCCCCACCGTGCTAACCCGGGATTTCCAGAAAAGCCTCTATCCCCTTTGGTGTGCAGACCCATCTCCCCATCTTTTCTGAGAGGTTGGCAGTACATCAGAACTCTGTGTTCCCTTTTTTATTTAAAACTTGGCCTCCAAAACTTCAGATTTCCAATGACCAAAAAGTGGATAGCCACCACGCAATGGCAGAAAGAAAACCGATGGCACTGAGCACCTCTCTGCCTTCAAAACATTAGCCAAAGGGCTGGATTACGCCTCTGATTGGCTGCATTTCATAGAAGACTGCATGGTGATTACCTGAAAGGAACACATCTGCTCAAGGATTATTTATGCACAAAGATGTGCAGACACATGCTTTAGCATTAGATCCTGTAGACAGGCTTTTTCTCTAAAGACTTCCCTGCAGCTTAGTCATCACACACCTGGGAACCAAATCCATGCTCTGCTTACCTGGGAAAGGGCAAAGAAGCCAACCTCTGTTAGGTCCCTAACATATGCCAAGCAATAGGTCGCACACTTCACACACAGGTTTAGTGTGTTTAATTGACCTGTTAGCAACTCAGGGGTTACCATCAGCCCATTATACAGAGGAGAAAACTGAGGCTCCTGAGGTAGATTACCTGCCTAGTCATTCAGTGCTAGGACTCAGGCCCATGCATGTCTGTCCCAAAGCTCAGGCTCCTTTCACTTCCCCTCCCTTGAGAGCCCCAAGGCCCTCAGCTCAATCAGGACCTAACCATCCAACGGCCACTTACTATATGTGCTTTCCTTTATGGCAAATTCCTTGAGTGGGGTTCCAAATTCACAGGGCAGGCGAAGGGAGAGGACTTTCTTCTGCATTTTGGTGGATTTATGAACCAGGAAGATCTAGTGGAGGGAAAAGACAGTCAAGCTTAGGAAACGTCTAGAAGGTTGGAACCTGAGCATATGATTTCCCTCATACCCTCTTCCTAGTTGAACTGCATGGCTCAGTGCAGGAAACTCTACTGCCAGAGAAAGGGGTGCGCAGAGAGCATGCTGCAGACACCTTTCTTTGATAACTGGCTTCAAAAGAATCCTTCTTTCCCTTTGACAGAACCTTCTCCCTGCAGCTAAGAACTCCCCTAGTCTGCATAAGCATTTTCAGTTTTACTGCTGGGATGACATATTCTCCAGCCCCTGTCTTCTATGGACATCTTAGCTGATGAAACCTAACTTCTTAAACACAGGTAATGTGGCTAAACTGCAGGTGGTGAATTGGGAGCTCATTGGCCAATTTGGCTCATAGGTGTATTTTAAGATAGGAATTTGAATTTGTTGTCAACAGTGAAAAAGCAGAAGTTGTTTTGGTTTTTGTTTCGACATTAAAATCTGAATTTTTAGCTTCTCTTGGAAAATGACACGATATAGCAAGACCAGGCTTGATGGCAAGCAACAGTCTGCAGGAGCTGAAAACTGGCTGCTCCATTTGGGAGGTGGGTGGATTTGCTCTGAGGTCCACCCCAGCCAACACGGAGGCTGTCCATTTACTCCTGACTCACTTAACGTACTGCCAGTTCCCTCCAGATCCTAATATTGCCTTCAGACATGTGCTTTAAACAAGCCCAGCTCCAGTGCTGATCTCAGGACACCATTTTGGCCCCAGTCACTGCAGATATGAGTATGCCATGTATTGCTGTGCAGGCCGTGCACTGCACAACTCCGGGAAGCACATTCACCTAGCCTACAAATTGAATGGCACTCCCTGGAGTGTACAGTCTGGCAGTCTGGCTGAGACCTGCTTCCCTTCTGGGCTACATGACCCTTCTCCAAGGATCCTAACCTGTTCTGTTTCTTGAACTACTTCTCTTTCCTCTACACTTGGATACCTACTCTCCACCTTTCCAGTCCCCTACCTTTCTACAGCCTTCCATTTTTTTCCATCTAATCTTCACTCTGCTCCTTATGTCCAGTTAATAGCTCCTAAGATAACTTTTTGAGGGTATGGGGGGCACGTATAGGAATTGGGTGTCTGATGAGGACAGAGACAGGAAGACTTTTGAGCAGATCCAGTAGCAGGTCCGGGAGTCAATGTCTCCCGGACACCCTAAAACTGAAGCAGATGTTTCCTAAATAGCTTCCTGTGAGTCAGAGATCAAAGCACTGCTGGTGGGAAGAGAGGAAGTGTTCCTCCATTTTGTGAATAGGGACCTACCAGAGCCTTGGGAGTTGGGGAAAGTACAACCTTTAGGCCTTATTTTCGGGAAGACTGCAGCCTTGCATCAGGGCTGGCAAAGTTTGGCCTTCGGACCAAATCCCTCCAGCCACCTGATTTTGTAAGTACAGTTGTGGTAAAACACAGCCGCCCCTTACATGCTGCTTACATGGTGCCATGGTTGCTTTTGCACGACAATGGCAGAGTGGAATAGGTGAGATGCAGACTGTACGGCCTGCACAGACGAAAATATTCACACTCTGGCCCTTTACAGGAGCCGTTTGGGGCCCCGTGTCTTAGGTTGCAGATTAATTAAGGATGGGGCACGCCAGAGACCCATTTCACTCACGCCACCAGGGCCAGTCTCTCAAGTCCTCCTCCCTCGCACACTGTCAGCCACTGGCTCCTCCCTCTCCAGTCATTCTTGCCTCTCCTGTCCTCGCCCTGTCCCCACCTGCCTGAGCTCGTCAGGTAGGCCCCGTCCAAGGTTTGGCAGGTGAAGGAGAGCACACACTGCCTGGCTTGTCCCATGCAGGTCTTGGCAGGAATGGACACAACCTGCCCCTGGAGGGGGAGCTGGCAGGGAGGGGACCTGGCGCCTAGCAACTCAGAGACTTTCCTCTTCACAGTTTTTTTTGCAGCAATGCAAGAGCAGACAACTCGGCTGGCAGAGAGTGAGGGAGCCCACAGGGGAGGAGATGTCCTCATCACAGACAGCAGCACTAGTGTCAACAGCCCATGCGCTGGCCAAGGAGTTCTCTGCAGAGGTGACCAAGTACTGTGCCTCGTCACCCTCAGCTCATCCCAACACAGGTCTTAGTTCTGCCTGTTTCTGTCCTATGAGAAATAATAACAACCCACTCACATGTAAAAAAAAGTGAGAACAGACAGATTGTGGCTGCTAGGAAACTCAAAACATTATCTTTGTGCTCAATGGTTATGACATTCCTCAGCCAGCTACTACTAAAATTTTCTCCTTGCCCCTCTACCTAATAGAGTTTCTATCTGTTGTCGTATGCCATTTTGTCCTATGTCACCTGTGATTTATTGTATTTATTCTTTGTTTAGAAGTGGACACTATACACAAGTGCTGTCCAATAGCATTTTCTGCAGCAATGAAAATGATCCGCATTGTGTGCCATCCAATATGGTAGCCACCTGTGGCTGGGGAGCACCTAACATGTGGTTGGGGCAAACGAGGAACTGAATTTCTTATTTTATTTACATTACCTCATGTAAATCTAAGGAGCTCATGGGGCAAGAAGCTACCATATCGGACAACACAGGACATACTGATCACTGAATGACATTTTTTTCAGGAACTTTTGTAAGTCATGAAGTGATCTTGATGAGACAAGACAATGGCCTTGGAGAGACAGTGGCTGAAGAAACTAAATTGGACTTTGATCCACGTGGAAAGCCATGGAGAAAGCCCAAGAGAAAGAAGATTACATCAGCAGCCAGAAGAGACATAGACCTTTTGAAGGTTGGGTCCCAAGCGGCATGGCTGGGCCCTGGCAGGGTTCTCAGGCTTGGAAGGAAAGGGAAGAAGCGGAGGCCACTGAGGACCCCAGAACAGGCTCATCCTCAATGCCCAGGCATAAGTGGTCAGGCCCAGGGCCCTTGGCCAGTGGCCCCTACTCATTGCCTGGTGCCGGGCAATCCTGCTGAGTCCTGCACCCGCCGTGGTAACCGAGCAGACGAGGACAGAGGCAATCATCGAGGGCTCTGTCACTAGGAGTTGGCTCCACAGTTTCCAGAATTTCCCTGCATTGTAACCCATCTACAGACTGGGAACCATGCTCCCCATAAGCTAGGAAGAACTTTCTGGAACTTAACTTCAAGTGTTGGTTTTTAAGGCCGCAGCAGCAGCCCTGCCTGCCTCAACCTGTTTCCGGAGGTTCTGAGTCTTACCCCTGGAGGCTGGGACTGCAGGACCTCTGCCACCTCCTCCTCGCTCAGACCCAGCTGCAGCCAGATGGGGTGGGTGTGGAGGAGCCGGTCCAAGACGCTGAGCCTGCTGGAGAGGCTGTCGTAGCCAGAGTCCCGGGCACAGGTCTTCACGCCCTCGTCGTCAGAATAACTGCCATCCTTGTGTCTTACCATGCTAGGAGAGAGAGAACCGGCAGGGTCAGATGTCTGCAGTGCAGTTTCCCTAACGATGAGACCATCCCCGTGAGCTCGTCAGCCAGGCCTCTCATAGCACACACACCATCCTGTGACACCACCGTATTCGTCCTCTCTTCCAGCCTGGAAGCGTCCTGAGGGCAGACGCAATGTCGCATTTCTCACTTTATGTTCCTAATATTAAAGAAAACGCCTTTTACTTGACAGATCTGATCTTCTATTTCTACCCCCATTTTCAAAAGGTTCTAAGTATCCTAAATACCATTTAGTTCAGACTCTGTCTTCTGGCATAAAACATTTCTGACTTTGAGGAGAGAACTCTAAATGCTAATTCCATACGTGGTAGCCATGAGGTCCTAATGCTCAATAGTACATATCATAAGCACGACCGTGACCCTGATCTAAAGGCAAAACGAATACACACACACTCATTCTGTACCTTTATTTCTTCTTACAACTCTAAGCATTTTTACTGCTAACATGATCTATAATAAAACCTCCCAGTGGAGTGGTGCTGTGCTACTGTTAAATTAATATAGACATTACTCATAATAGCCAACAAGCAGAAACAACCCAAATGTCTATCAACTGATGAGTGGATAAACGAAATGTGGTCTATCCTTACAATGGAATATTATTCAGTCATAAAAAGGAACGAAGCACTGACACATACGATAGCATGCGTAAACCTTGCAAACATTATGCTCAGAGAAAGAGGCCAGGAGCATGGACCACATGCTGTATGATTTTATTTACATGAAATGTCCAGAACAGGCAAATCCACAAAGACAGAACGTAGGTTAGTGGTTACCAGAGAATGGGAAGTGATTGCAAATAGGTACCAGGTTTCTTTTTGGAGTGATGGGAATGTTCTGGTATTAGACAGTGGTGATAATTTCACAACTTTGTGAATATCCTAAAAACTTCTGAGTTAATCATACACTTTAAAAGGCTGAATTTTATGGCATGTGAATTGCATCCTAATAAATGAGCCACATCGACATCCTTTGGTGTCAATACGGATTCTGCTAGTGAGTGTTAAATCCCCATTTTACAAATAAGAAGACTGAGGCCCAAGAAGTGATTGAGCTGTCTGAGTTATAATAGCCATGAAGTGGCAGAACTAGAAATTAAAAAAGATCTGGTGTTCATCCAACTTTGTGGATAACAAATCAGATTGGAACACGGAATAGTTTGCATCTAGGTGGTGGCTGCTGTATGCCAAGTCCTTTACAAACATTCTCTTATTATTATTATTATTGTTTTTGAGACATGGTCTCACTCTATCGCCCCAGCTAGAGTGCATTGGTTTCATCATAGCTCATTGTAACCTTGAACTCCTGGGCTCAAGTGATTCTCCTGCCTCAGCTTCCCAAGTAGCTGGGACCACAGGTGTGTGCCACCACACCCAGCTAATTTTTTCTATTTTTAGCAGAGACAGGGTCTTGCTCTTTCTTACTCAGGCTGGTCTTGAACTCTTGACTTCAAGTGATCCTCCGGCCTTGATGTCCCAGAGTATCAGGATTACAGGCATGAGCCATGGCACCCACCACATTCTCCTGTTTACTGCTCGCAACAGCCCTGAACAATGGGCACTGTGATCCCAGTTTTATAAAAAGAGGACTGAGGGGCTCAGACTGGTTAGTTAAGTATCTTGCTCAAGGTCATGAGGGAGAGGGTTGAAATTCCCATCTGGGGCTGCTTAGCTCTGGGGTTTCTCTCCCTGGGTTTCTGGGAGCAGGTCACCAGTGTGGGTCCTGGAGCAGCAGGAGGGACGTCAGACCTGACCACTTGTGTCCAAAGCTGCAGCTTGCGGTACACACGATCTTCAAACCTCTGCACCCAGAGAAACACTAGAGTGTGGTTTGACAAAGTCTTCAACCCTGAGAAGGATGGATGATGAAACCGGATGTAAGGTGAGGGTAGGGAAATTTATAAAAGGAAGAATGATATTTCCGTGTGGACAATTCTACTCTTAAGAGATGGGATTGAACATAGAAGAAGCCAAGCCCATCGTTTCCGCGTGTGCAGACTCAACACCAAGACCCACAACGACAGCATGTGCACTGGCCATACACGCTACCCTAAATTTTCCTCCTCACCTTCTTGACTTTCTTCAGGTCTAAAGAATCCCACTCTTCCATTCCAAATTTACTTTTTATTTTCTCTGAAATATGTGAAAGTTTTCCTTTACTCCTTGTACAAGTTTCCAGATAGGAGACTTTGCGCCAAAAAAGAACAGTTTCTCTTTCTGCGAATGCCGTTCTAGGGCCTCCGGGTATTTGGAAGCGAATATTTGCAATTGAAAGAGCACACTCTTCAAAAGAAGCTGATGTTAAAATTCCTTTCATATCAGGTAACAGAGCCAGCTTTAGACCAGCAATTCTCAACCCTGGCTGCTAGTAAAAGTCACCTGGGGAGCCTAAAAAAATTCCAATAGCCAGACTGCACCCTAGATCAAATAAATGAGACACCTTGGGGTGGGACATGGGTATCTGAATTTTTTAAAGTCCCCCAGGGGAATCCCAATGCAAAGCCAAGTTTATAGCCACTGCTTTGGATCAGGGCTTGAATCACCCAGGGTTTGTTAAGCCACAGATTCCTGGCTGCAGCCCAGGAGACTCTGGCTCTGCAGGTTTGGGGTGGGCCAGAGATGCCGTATTCCTTACAAGCTCTGGGTGACACCGATACTGCCAATCTGAGGACCACACTTTGAGGAGCACTTGCTTGAGATCTGAGAACAAAACACACACATTGATTCAGAATCAATTAGATGTTTTGTTTTGCTTTTTGTTCTTTTGGGGGCTGGGAGAGGGGGTTGGATAGCATGCCACTGCAAGAATTCTTGGAACCTAAATAAACATTTCATCCCTGCCATCTCAGGTTGGCCATCCTTCGCCAAGACCAAATTCAACAGTCTCTAACACGACAATCATGGTGCTCATGTGTGCTGAGCGTAAACATGTTGACACTTCTTCCTTCCCTAGAAGGGAACATCCTGTGACTCCTCAGTTGTTTCAAGGAGCTAAAAAGCCTTTGTTCTGACAATTGACCTCAACCTTAAAAGCCAGGACCCAGACAGGAAGACGGTGAGTAAGCTTCGTGGGGCCTTATAAAGGGGCAACCATAAATTAGACCTTGTCTTTGCAAATGACTAAGCCAACTCTTTGATTCAGCCAGTCATTTGAGGCTTACAGCATATTATTACAGGACAAATTGGCTTTTATCAGGGACAACCTTCAGGAAAGAATTAATGAATGAGGTTGAACCTGTAGTGGGTGCTACTGGCGCCCCACCCAGAACCCCCACTAGAGCAGTGTGTGGTGAGAGTTGGCTGCTGAGAGCTCACGGCTGCCCCACCTCCTAGAAATGCCCAGGAAGTTATGCCCTCTCCTTGGGAGCAGACCCACTGCTGGCTGCTCCTGAGAGCCTGTCTCAATGAATCACTTGCACAAGAATCCCTGAATCAGGCTCTGCTTCTAGGGAACTTGACCCAAGTAAGACAGAACCCGATGAGCTCAGCAGAAACTAGTGATTTCTAAGACAGATGTCTGTATGGAAATGGGAGGGCAGGCAGAGAACGAGTGACTTATACACGGTAAACCACTGTGACATAATCCAGGCATTCTAATAAAGACGTGGTCACGGTGGGATGGCCAGGGTGCCAGCCTCAGGGAGGGAAGCGTGATGTCCCTCTCCTAACCTGGCCAGGCATGCGAGACTTTGGTCAGGTCCCTTTCTGAACCTGTCTTTTTTTTTTATCCCAGGGTATTGCGAGGGTGCAAACATTACAGTTACACTTTATGTCTTTGTCTCACCCAAGTGCGGTTTAAAGGGGCATGCCCTTCCCCTGAACCTGTCTTTTTGATCTGAAAATGGTAAATAATAATATCTCTACCACCAGCGAGAAATTGATGCAGGCAAACACTGTGAACGGGTGCTAAAACCAGCAGGTGAAAGATGGTTGGGAAACAGGATACTCACAGTCTTAAAATATTACCCCACAGATCACTTAATGACGTACAAAAATGAAAAGATATCCTGACCATGGAAGAACCTGGAAGACACCGACTTATCCGAGTGATGTGCATTGACCCCTCTAAAAATGAGACACCTTGGTACTGCATGGCTGCGACAGGAAGCTCTGAGGAGGAGAGCACGTCGCCCGTGTGGTCTTTCTTGCTCCCAGATATGCTAACCTGAATCTACACAGGAGAAAACAATCGGACAATTCCAAATGCAGACACTATCTGCGAAACTAATAGCCTAAACACTTCAAAATGTCAGTATCACGAAAGATTTCTAAAAAGGCTGTAGGATTATCACAGATTCAAGAAGAAAGAGATGTGATGATGACATTGAGTGCACAGACTTGCTTTTATATGGCATCAGGATTAAAAACATTATAAAGGACAATTGAAGATATTCGAGTAAGGGTGTATATTAGATAATATTGTATTAAAGTTTAATTCTGGAGTGAGATAATTTTTTATTATTATATAGGAACATGCTCTTATTCTTAGGAGATACACACTGAAGAATAAAGGGGCAAAGTGTGGAAATACTTGAAAGTGTCAGATGGCTGGCCCCCCAAAAGTAAGAAAAAATAGAGATAAATCAAATGCAGCAAAATTAGGTGAACAGTACCACTCTTGTAACTTTGCTTACTGTAACGTTTGAAATTTCTTAAAATAATAGGTTGGAGAAAAAGTAATAATATCTACTGTATCATTGGGCTTTTATGAGTATAAAGTTCATTTATGTATTCAAATATTACTACTATGTCTACATGTCTAGGCCATTGTCATGGGGAGAGATACAGACCCAGTGAGATCTACATGTGAAAACACTGGGCAAACTATACATGTGTGAGACCTCTAGGGGCAGAGAACAAACACTCACCAGGAAACTCACATCCTACATCTGTCCCCATTTCAACCCAGCCTGGGCCTCACGGCTCTGTAGCGGATGGTGGATGCTGCACCCACTCCAGCACCAGCTACTGCCCGGTCACAACTGCTTTAGGGCTCTCTGCAGTGTGGAACGGGAGGGGCCTTCCACTGGGCTGGATTCCCTTTATCCCAGGGCCAGGCACTAGCAGCCTAAGGAGGCAGAAAAAGAAGTGATTGCAGAAAGCGCATTCTGAGTAGGGCAACCAGGCAGATGCTAGTCTTAGCTTTATTAAAACTGACAGAATCAGATTCATCTCAGCGAACTATGGACACATGGCAGAGCTTCCCAGTGACGGATGCGCTTTCCTGTCCAGCATTCTAGATGACAGTACAGGCTACCAGTGAAGCTCCTAATGACCAGGGTCTAGACAAAAGCATGCTCAGAAGACCCCCATGCACTTCCCAAAACGTCACTCCCTCTCCCAAGCTGTATCCCAAACTACACATAGGAAGTCCATGTTTTGACTTTGCAGTGGGCAAAAATAGGTCTGGGCAAGGTGGCTCATGCCTAGAATCCCTGCACTTTGGGAGGCCCAGGCGGGAGGATGGCTTGAGGTCAGGAGTTTGAGACTGGCCTGGGCAATAGAGCGAGATCCAGCCTCTACAAAAATTTTTTTTAAAAAATAAGCTGGTCGTGGTGGCACGCATCTGCAGTCCCAGCTACTCGGGAGGCTGAAGCGGGAGGACTACCTGAGCCCAGGAGGTGGAGGCTGCAGTGAGCTATGATCGCACTACTGTACTACAGTCCGGGCAACAAAGTGAGACCATGTCTCTAAAATAATAATAATAATAATAAGACAAAATACACAAAAATTTGCTGTGAGATAGTTTCTATGGAAAAGAAATACTGGCACGGTAAATACAGTCAACAAATTTTTAGATGTAAGAATCCTATTTCGGCTGTTGAGTAGCAAAACTAAAGTTCAAATTGCCTAGAAACAAGGCAAAATGCCAAATTCTTACTGTCAACCAAGAATGGTACATGTCCACCTGGCTACTGTGTCCCAGCAGCCGTGAAGG
>CAUYSK010095669.1:0-21837 GCA_963575035.1 Avahi laniger | reverse complement strand
TGGATAAAGAAAATGTGGCATATATATGCCATAAAGTAATAGCCATAAAAAGGAATGAAATAATGTTTTTTACAGAAACTTGGATGGAATTGGAGGCGATCATCCTTATTGAAATATCTCAGGAATGGAAAGAAAAAATACATGTACTCCATAATAATTGGGAGCTAAATGATCAGCACACATGGGCACAAAGAGATATAAAGATTATTGGAGTCCAAAAGCAGGGAGGTTGGGAGGGAAAAGGAGTAAAAATTTACTTATCGGGTACAATGAACACTACTATTCTAGTGATTGGCACACTAAAAGCCCTGACTTAAGCATTATACAAGGTATTCATGTAACAAAAACATTTGTACCCCCTTAATATTTTTGGGGTTGTTTGATGGGCTTATTTTCTTCTTCCTATTTGTAGTAACTTTCAATAAATGTATCATTGCTTAACACCTACATTTTGCTTAACTTTAGATCTACCCACACATACTCAGGCTGGAAATAAGTGCTCTTCCACAAGTTAGATTTTGGGGGATTTTTTTTGTTTTGCTTTGTTCTTCAGTTTTTATTGTAAGCACAAGAAGCCAACTAGATTCTTTTTCAGTGTGGTCAGGGCCAGCTTTTGCACTTCCACATCATGATTAATTTATTATTCATCTGGTACCTTCCTATTTAACTTTGTCTTTAGCCTGTGAACTTTTATTTCAGCTTCCAACAAAAGATTCCATTGCTTTAGGAATTGAGGTGTGTCTAAGTTTTTACCTGGGAGCAAAAGTGATGCAAGCGTTTCTGGTGAGACCAATCCTTGGTTTAGGGTGGGGAGGGACCACATAACAGGCCACCTGTAGACTCCCGTGGAAGGCAGCAGAGAAGCTGCTGAGGGCTTTTCCTAGGCATCACATGCGGACTGCTGGCAGGACAGAAACAGCAGCTCGCTTGGATTTGTTCACGGGGAAATCAGAGACAGCGATGGGGCTCCTTCCCAGAACCTCAGGGGCTCTGGCCATTTTAATGGTAAGTCCTGTATTTTCCTAAAACTCTCAAACTTTCCCTGTTTCTTTCTTTGTTAGAGAATATAATATTTGATTGCTGAATCCCCTATTATAAATTCCAAAAAAATGCAGTGCAAATAAACACTTTAAAATGAAATTGTGAAGATTTCCCATTTCCTCCTTTCTTTTTTAAATGTTATATTTTACATAGAAAAAACAAACCAGAAAGCAATGAATTTTAAAGTAACCATTTAGTATTTCTTTAGGTAACAAATTAAATAATCCTACTCTCAGGTTATATTTTCTGTGACACCTTCATTTTCTTCAAAGTTATGCTTGTGTTCATTTTTCTAACACACACATGAAAACACATAAAAGGGAACCACTTCTATTTTTTGAGATTATATGTCTCTTAAGAATATGGCTAAGAACTCTACATGCCTGGTCTTGATACTTTCAAAATAGTCAAAGACCGCTGAATGAAAATCAAAACAACGTTTTATTCAGAGAAGTTGGGAGGATTCTTAAGAAAACAGTGCTTATGTTTAGCCATTACATGCAAAAATAATAATAATCCAGCTTTTGGGTACAGAAAAAGATATGCAACGTTTTTAAGCCATTTTTTCAGGAGAGTAATACTTCTGTTGATTGGGAAAGTTTTACTTAGTGTTATCTAAAAGAGAAGTAGAACGTTTGTCTGGATGTTACAAACTAGTTTATTCCTTAACTGTGCTGTTACAGTGAAGAAAAAAAGGTTACAATATTATCAGTTACCTGAAGATATCGAAATAGTTAAATATACCTTAAATGAATGTGCAGAAAAATTCCTAATGCTAATTCCAGTGTTGTCAATGACAGACTGGGATGGCTCGGGCATCAGTTTGCCTGATTTTTTCATCTAAAAAAAACAGAGATAAATAGCTTTCAAGATGTTATAGAGAAGAGATCTCAAGATAGAAGTTTCTAAAAAATAAAGTTGTCTAATGTTAGATTAGGCTGCTTTATGAGCTAGAATTTCCCAGCCTTCCCTCTCAAGACAATGTTCAAGCAGGAAATGAGTCTCAGCTCTTCCTAAGATTCTGTTTCTATTAAGACAATGTAACTGCTTGGGGTCCCTAATGAATTTATTTGAAACAAGAAATGCTGTAAAGAGAAATGTGACAGTTGTATGACTTTCCCACCTTTCCAAAGGGAAATTTCTGGGCTGAACTGCAGGTAGCCTGATAACCCATATGTCCAAGCCAATGACCAAGATGGGGAAGTTGGGGGCTTGGGGCACAGGGTGTTGCAGTAGCGTTGCCGTAAGGACATAGAATTGGACCACCACACGCTAAGGGAAGCTCTTTTCCCTGCTTTGACACATAGACCACTCTCAATTTCCCCTCAGATTCTAGAGTGACTGTAAAATCCTTGTATTGGGTCTATTTTTTATCTTTGTATCCCCAATGCCTACTACAATATCTGTCATACAGTGGACATATGATTATTTGAAGAATGAATAAATGAATGATTGAATGAGCCCTCTCTAAACTATTAACACCACCCACCCACAGTGCCCCTATAATTCTTGTCATGGAGGAAACTGTGAAACGTCAGACGTTTTACTCCACTCGGGAAAATTTTAATCACATGCACACACACACACACACACACACACACACACACACACACGCTATTTAAACAGTGTAACTGCATATATACTTGTTAAACTGAGTGGTCTAGACTGCTCTGTCCAATATGGTAGCTACTAATCACAGGTGGTTTTTAACCACTTGAAATATGGTTGGTCTGAGTTGAGATGAGCCATTTTGCATAAAATAGATATCGTGATTCCAAGATCTAGTACGAACAAAAGAATGTAAGATATGTTACTAATAATTTTTATGTTGATTGTATGTTGAAATTATAGTATTTTGGATATATTAGATTAAAGATATTGTTAATTTTAACATGCTAACATGTTAATTTCGCCTTTTTAAAACTTTCTTAATGTAACTAGTAGAAATTTTAAAATTATACATGTGACTCGCATTTGTGGTTCTTATCAGATTTCTGTTAGACAGTGAGGTCTGCTATTAATGCTATTGGCAGGAGGCAGTGTCGGTCAGGAGCGAGGCAGGCAATCAAGGCGCTGTGGATTCCGTGAGATCTGAGTTGCTTTTTGCTAAGAATAGATGGGTCAAAGGGAAGTATCTTGGGTTGTCAGACCAGCGTAATCAAAGGCAGGCACAATGATGGCATTTGCCTGGGGGCAACAGACACACCGGTTTGGCTGGAATGACAGTTTGCTTTGGAGAATTTGGACGTGAGCCGGAAGGCAGCTGAGGCTCAGATTGAAAAGCGCTTTCTGTAAAAACTAATGGAATCCTTTTAGAAATGGGAGCCACCCAGAGTTTTGAAATAGTGTGGTTATGGAGGACAAAAAAAGCAAAGTTTTTGAAAGCATTGTCAAGTGGGAATGCGTACCTTTTGTTGTTATAGGGCGAGGTCTGAGAGTTAGAAGACATGTTTGGAGGTTTCGGAATAATTTCACCTTCCAGTGACCATACATGGGCTGGCTAGAGAGAGGAGATATATTAGCAAAGTCACAGACTTGAGTCTCTAGTAATACCACTGATTCATTGCAGGCCTTGTTTCCTCAACTGTCAAATAAGAATAATTATACCCAGCCCCTGCCTAATGAAAATGGCCATGGTGAGAATAAAGCGGCAATGTGTGCAAAAAAGAAGTGTTTTGAGAAATATACAGTGCTTTGTAGAACTCTAATTTTTATCACTTGTACTATTTTAGTAATAGTGATCCTTCTTGATAGCATCTTAATAATTGTGTCTTACCATTTTAAATAACCACCAACATGAAGTTTAAACAAGTCAAGAAAGGACCTACATTTTTCTTGAGCCAAAGAGCATGTCAAAAACAGTAGAGAGGCCAGGCGTGGTGGCTCACGCCTGTTAATCCTAGCACTCTGGGAGGCCGAGGCGGGCGGATCCTTTGAGCTCAGGAGTTCGAGACCAACCTGAGCAAGAGCGAGACCCCACCTCTACTAAAATTAGAAAAAAATTAATCGGAAAACTAAAAATATATAGAAAAAATTAGCTGGGCATGGTGACGCATGCCTGTAGTCCCAGCTACTTGGGAGGCTGAGGCAGAAGGATCCCTTGAGCCCAGGAGTCTGAGGTTGCTGTGAGCTAGGCTGATGCCATGGCACTCTAGCCAGGGCAAAAAAGTGAGACTCTGTCTCAAAAAAAAAATAAAAAATTAAAAAAAAAAACAGTAGTGAGATTAATTGCTTGAAAATTGATAGGAAAATTACTTTAGGTATATATTAAATGACTATAATGCTGGGTGTGGGAAAATTGCATGTTTTCAAACTTAGAGAGTTTCTCAAAATTTCAGCTGTTCAGTCTTCTAGATGAATTATTGAGAGGGGAACGCATGGGGAACACCTGCCTCTTATTGAAGAAAAATGTAATATTTATCAGTTTCTTGTGCATGTTCGATCCATTTCACACATTACAAAATAAACACATGTGAGGAAAGGATTTGTGGTTGAAATGCCTAACTTCAGAGATAATAACCTTTCAATAAATTTGTCTTCAAAGGACAATATTGTTCAGTGTTTTACAGTCCAGCAAATTCAAAACAGTTTGTCATATAACATTCCTGTTAGCATTTGGACAGTGAGCTATATAATTTGATGTTATTATATGACGTAAAACTTTACTCCTTACACAATTAATAGAGATGTTTAAAATCTAAAGATTTTTAAAGCATAATTTTTTTAAAGAAATTGGTGGTGGTAGGAAAAATAGAGAGAAGTGTAAATACTGAGTTTTGAATTAGCACATGTTCTAAATATAGCACAACTATCTTCAACTATCTTCTTCTATAGAACACTCAAAAAGTAAATTTTTAGGAAAGAATTGTAGGCTAAATGGCCCAAAGTTTTAACAAAAGGAAAATCTCTGAGATAGCTTTTCTTCTCTTGATTAATCCAGTTTCTAGTGCTAATAAATATATACAGATAAATTTTGTACTGAGCCTCTCCAAAAGGTGAGATTCTAAAGTTGGAATAACCTTGCCAAGTGATTCTTCCCAGCCCCACCTACTTGGGCAAAAGTTGGGAAAGATGTAATTACTTCCACCAATTAGCACTCCCACTTGCTTAATACCTGAAACCAGTTTTCAGCTGGATCTGGAACACTCAGTGCCCATGAGGTTTCTCATAAACCTCTTAGCCTTTGGCTCTTCCTTTCCAGTTAAGAGTCAGACTGATAGCCTAAGGTGAGGACTTCCTTTGGGTAGGTCATCACAAGGAAATTATATAGATGATTTGTTACTATCCATAATTATAAGATGAATAATTGAATCTGTCCAATATGCACATTTTTTTGCAGGACCGCTATGCAGTTAGCCAGGTTGTGCACTGCACAACTCTAGTAGGTGCATTCATATAAAGTACAGTGTGAACAGTGCCCCCTGGAGTTGTTCAAGGAGCAACCTACACAATTGTACAGTGGAGCACTGTTTCCTTTTACTCTGATAATCAGTCTTTCTGTGTCTTTTTTTTTTTATTTTAGCATATTATGGGGGTACAGATGTTTAGGTTACGTATGTTGCCCTTGCCCCCCCTTCCCCTCCAATCTTTCTCTGTCTTGATAGTAAATAATAATAATAACAGGTCACTTCACATCAGTCAAAGTGCCCTTTTTTACCTTTTTTTTTAAGTTCGGGGACAGAATTAACAATTTATTAAATGTTAATTTAATCAAATTAGCTTACTATGGGCTAGAGCTCATCTATGTGCTTTATACCTATTAATTTATTTAATCCTTGCAACAAATCTACACGGTAAAGAAAATTATTATTCCTATTTTATAGATGAAACCGAAAGAGTAAGTAATGTTCACAAGTTATATGCTGGTACATGGTTGGGACTGGGATTTAAATTCAGGAATTCAGAATCTAGTGTCCAATTTTATATTACCACACTTGACTGTAGCCTATAGCATTTAAAATGAGCATTTAAGAACATCCAAGAACATTTGGTTTTTTTTAGCGTTTCTATCATTATACAAAATTTAACTTTCTAAATCGAGTTTACCCTAAAAATCAGTTATTTAAAATTGAATTGTCCAAAATTTAATGATAATTTTCCAAGTAATTAGACATATATCATTTTTGTTCAATTAAGGAATTTGCTTTGATAAATATAAAGTTTATTACAATGTCTTTGTATGGTTTTTAAATTTTAAATTACAAAATTCGACATATAGAGAAAGCTATAAGATATTATGAAAAACAAGCTGCTCATTTCTTCTGAACAGTACCTATGTAATTTATTCATCAAATGTACTGAATGAGCTTTATGATCTGACACATTCGCAATCATCGTACAGTACCAATTATAGGAATATCACCAACCTGTGTATATTTCATGACTTTTTTTCCCAAAAAATAAATACAAAATCATCTTTAAAACTTATAATGATTTCTTTGCATTACCTAATTCATTCTACAAATTTCTCGGAGAGAAATCTCCCTACTAGAGATGAGAAGGGTGATCACGCCCGAGGACCTGCTGGGATGAGCTCCCTGCAGCTAATCCATAGACTAATGGTCTGTCCCTCCTCACACTAAAGTTTGAGATAACACCCCAAAAATTCTTGGCCAAACTAACTTAAATAGCAGGTGTTATTACAAGTGGTTTTTAAAAGTCTAACCACCCATAACCTCAAATTATATTTATTGTATATCTACCATATTCAATAGTAACCTTAATGGTATAACAATATACATTTTTATTAGCAAATTGGGCATACGATGCCAAATCATTTTACACACATTTTAAATTTAATAATCAGATTTGTTTTTAATAAAATATTTTTAATTTCTACCTATACCAAGGCATTTAGGCTATATTGATGTTTTAGAAATCATATAATTAAAATTTACCAAATAACCAGAAAACAAGAGGAAGATAGAAAACTACAGAAATTCTCAGACAAAGGCGTGCTTTTTCTGCATTGGTATTCTCAGTCCAGGCCACCAAAAGAGAAAACTTAGTTGATTTAAATTTTCAGAAAACTATTTAAATATTTATTAGCTTGATTTAGCCATTCCACAATTTATACATATCTCAAAACAACATGTTGTACATAATATGTATATATACAGTTCTTGTCAAAATAAATGACATTATATTTTTTAATTTTTATTTCAGGATATTATGAGGGTACAAACATTTTGGTTACATTTCATGTCTTTGCCTCACCCAAGCAAGGGTTAGACGCATGCCCTTCCCTCTACAATGCTCACCGTGTCCATTAAAAATTATTATATTAGCAAATTAACTAAAACAAGTATCTATTATATAAGTTTTAATTAACTAAAATAACTTAAGCTTTTTAAAAAAATACTATTCTGAATAATGTAAGGCTGTGATTACATTTCTAAATATCTAAAGAGCATTGTAATATTCAGAAATGCTTCTTATCAATTACTGTATATTCCTAGAAGTACAAAAAAAAAATCACATTTCCACAATGTTTCCCAAAATTAGGGAATGTTCTTGGTGGTCTGACTTTTAAAAAAAAAAACTGGGAAAGAGTAAGGGTTTAGGCTAACCAATTTCTCTAATGGATCTTATTCCATGAAAAGATTGAACAAACAAAAAGCAACTGTCTACAATGTTAATTCTCCATAGTTAGGGTTTGTCTTTCCTTTGCTTCCCAGGAAAACAGAAATTATACCTTCATGTCTCTTAGAAGAATCATTCTCTATGGGGCTAGTACAAACATGATTCATGTTTTCTGGATGACTCTTTTCAGTTTTCCTGTAAAGGGGAGCATGCCTGGCCCATCCCTTCCCTCACGTGTGGCTGAGTCGTTCTCATGAACTGGGAAAGCAGTTGTACAATTACTGCATTGCTCTGGTCTTTTCTCCCAAGCAACTCATGGTATTGCTTAATAAAGAGCAGCACCATTGCAAAATCATTTTGAGACATGTTATAACCACATGTATTGGTTCTTTTTCATGACAATCTGAACACATGCTCTCTGAAATCGGAGTTTCAGCTGAAATGTTTAGAATGGAAGGTTTCTGACATCCTATGCCTGACATAGTTCTCCTCTGGTTCAGACTTGGACTTGTCTATTCATTATAACTCTAAATAATAAACAATGTAATAAGTCTTCATTGTTTCAGGAGCAACCACAGACTTTGACCAAATATAAATCTAAATTGACTGTCATATAACTTTCTTCCTACCACTAGTTTTTGTTTGTTTTTTCTTTATGCCAACTTTGGTTACAATCTGGTGTAGTAATGATGTATAAGCTCTGCAATCAGGCCGAAGTTCAAATCCTGGCTCCACCAGGGCTGCTAGCTGTTAGCTGGGGCAAAGTATTCATTCTCTCATGTCTCCATTTCTTCATTCATAAAATAGAGATTATAATAATAGAGTCTCCTTCAGATGACTGCTGTAAGTATTAAATGACATAATAGTATAAAGCTCTAGGAATAGCACCTGACACAGAAACCACATAATAAACATTAGTTACTACAATTACTCTTCTAAATTTTTTTCTTCTGGTTTATTTTCTGCAATCATTTTCCTACTAGATTCTCTTCAGATCAGATAATGGATCAGCAAATAGTTCCTTTAAATACCTGACGAGGGACAAGCATCGTGAGGGTTGCAAGAAAAAAAATATACAAAAGCACTGACTTGAAAAGCACTGACAATTCTCTTGGCTTAGCACAGATATTCTTTCATGCACATAAAACAATAAGATATAATAAACCATGGTAAACCGTCATGGGCTGAATTGCATGGTACAGAATATGTATTGTACAAACTCAGAAACTCAGTAAAGAGTTTCAAGGAGGTTGTTGGAACTTGAGTGGATCTTAAAGGATGAGTAATATTTAGGTGGGTGGAGAAGAAAGAGGAATGCATTCCAGTTAGAAAACAAGATGGAAAATGATGCAAATGAAGATGCCATCGTATACTTTTGAGAAAGTGAAGACCCTAGCCTTCCTGGCTTCATTTCACCCTTATGTAATTTTTTTCATACCAGTTTGAAAATTAAGTCCAAAGTTTAAGTTGAAATAATAAGGCAGAGATTAATAGATCCATGCCTCAAAGGAAACAGTTTTTGTTATTGGAATAGCATATCCCCATCTTTTAGGTTCCATTCTCTAAACCAAACTAGTTCCATTTCATTCTCTCCACTCTTGTACAATTAAAGAAAATGTCCTGTGATTGCAGATAATTAAAACAGGATTGCCTTCTTACAATTCGATTGAGCGTGATGGTTTTTAATAATCCCCTATGGCCACTTTCTGAAACTTATCACAATGATGTTCACATTGTTCCCCAAAGCAATGACTTCCACAGCTTCTGGGAACCATTTGTAGAACAGCCAGAACTGGAAGAATTTGCTTATATTGAGAGCAATATTCCTTTTCCTGATAGGAATTTACCTTTTGAATATTGTTTCTCCAACCCTACTTCTTTTGAAAGAGAAACAAATTACAATATGAACAGAATGTAATAATCAGGATTATTAATTTTATGTAATTACTTATGTGAAGGATTTGCATTTAATTTGACTTTATTTAAATGTCTACAGGTGGTCATATTGGTTCATGGAGAATTGCACATAGAGGTAAAGTATGAAAAAGTATTTTGTACTTATAATAGTTTAATTCTAAAAATTAAAATTGTGTATAGGAAAAATAAATATTTAATGTTTCAAAGTATTTCATTGTGGAAATAAATAAATTAAAATTCTAGCAACTAACCCGACAATATTTAAAAATCAGTCATCTTTAAATGTCATTATTATAATTTATTTCATACATTCTTTCTTCTTATCTTAAACATATCAATTGATCAAATCCTATATGCCCAGAAAGTTAGATATTATGGAGTATATAAAGGAAATATAAAATATGATTAAATACTAATATTAAAAATCATATAGCTTTGTAATTATTTTAGTTAATGTTTCTTGCCTGACAAAGTGTCAGGTAGAGCAAATTAGACATCTAACAGTCTTAGATATCTTGAAACATAAGGGTTCCTCAACCGAAGTGTCTATAATAAACGTTCAAAGTAAAAATTGCCATTAATACGTATAATAAATGGAATCCCTTTTTACATAAGACAAAAGGACAACACGATGAAGACAGAACAGCAGTGCAACAAACCAAAAGAAGGTATAAACGTGAATGGGTGAAATTTGCAAAACCCTGCAGAGAAAGAGAAGACAACTCAAAAAGAAACCCAATTGCCAAGGTAACGTATATCAACAGCGGCAGTTTGAGTTTTTAGAATAAATGTATGAGATGTATCTTAAAATAATAGGGCGATTCTTGGCTGGGCGCGGTGGCTCACGCCTGTAATCCTAGCACTCTGGGAGGCCGAGGTGGGCAGATTGTTTGAGCTCAGGAGTTGGAAACCAGCCTGAGCAAGAGTGAGACCCCGCCTCTACTAAAAATACAAAGAAATTAATTGAACACTAAAAAATACATAGAAAAAATTAGCCGGGCATGTTGGCGCATGCCTGTAGTCCCAGCTACTCGGGAGGCTGAGGCAGAAGGATTGCTTGAGCCCAGGAGTCTGAGGTTGCTGTGAGCTAGGCTGATGCCACGGCACTGTAGCCTGGGCAAAAGAGTGAGACTCTTGTCTCAAAAAAAAAAAAAAAAAAATTAAAATAATAGGGCAATTCCAATTAGCAAAATACAGATTGGGGAGTCCACAGAACAAATGAACTGGTATATTCAATGAAAATAGTACAATAATAATAATAATAATAGAGCGAGAAAGAGAGAGATGGAGGTAGCTTCTAGAGTTATAAAAAAGAATTAAGACATATTGAACAATTTTAATATATAAGCTTTATTTGAATACAGATTCTAGCAAACAAATATAACAAATATACATGGATAAGACAACTAGAGAAATGGTTGGGAGTAAACATCAGATTGGCCATGTGTTGATGAGATGTGTCAGGTTCATTATACTATTCTAACTTCATATATATTTGAAATTTTTCCCATTAAAAAGCTTAAAAATTACAATAATAAAAAGTAATTCATTTTGAAACATTTTAACACCTACTATATAATCCCTTTCCCTTTTTTCTCTTCAATTCCCCCTATTTAAACTAAATATACATTTTTTTTAATGTCATCAGATAAGGACAGACACTTCAAGAGTAGCCTTGTCAATATTAAATGCCCTTGACTTTCTCTCAACATTTAACATCACCACATCACCACAGTCTGAGCAAATATTCCAAAGCCAAAATGATTAACACATAGTGCTCCAGCCTGGTTGGCAGAAGCAACAATTTGATTTTAATTCATATTCCTAGTATCTATCAAGGCAAAAAAATAAATGGCAAAGTGTTAAAAAGAGTGAATCAGATGAACACATGGCCTTAGACTATGGGGGTGGGGGAAGGAAGGAAAAGGCCTGAGTGATGTTCACCTCAACATTTTGGATATTTCTTGGCTACAGATTACTTCAGATTACCAAGCAACCCAGAAAATTACCTACCGAATTTCTGGAGTGGGAATTGATCAGCCACCTTTTGGAATCTTTGTTGTTGATCAAAACACTGGAGATATCAACATAACAGCCATAGTTGATCGAGAGGAAACCCCCAGCTTCCTGGTAAGCTTGTGTCCTCAACATTGGACTACCCTTCTTGTGTACCATAGCTTTAGAAAGTGACCCTCCTCTGCTGGTGAATTTAGGGTAAATATCAGTACGTGAATCAGTCCACCACCAAATAACAGTATTAGTCCCTCCACAAAGAGCCTACACTTACAGTTTGTGAGCCTGCAGGAAAACCCCAGGAGTGCATGCCAAAATCCAGCATGCAGCTTACATGAGACACCATCAGCCTGGAGGGAGGGGCAACTTGCCCAGTGGGTCTGCCCAGAGTGAACACATTTTTCCACTTTTGTCTACTTTTTGGGGAAATATTTTTCTTGTTTGCACAAAAGTTCTGTATGTGCCAGCAGGGGCCTTATTTCTACAAGTTTTAATAGTATACAAACTCAGTTTGTATAGTAATAATTGTAATAATTCACATTTTTACCCTGTTTGTAGATCACATGTCGGGCTCTAAATGCGCTAGGACAAGATGTAGAGAAACCACTTATACTAACGGTCAAAATTTTGGATGTTAATGATAATCCTCCAGTATTTTCACAAAGCACATTCATCGGTGAAATTGAAGAAAACAGTGCTTCAAGTAAGTCTTTTACAGTACCTACCACTCCCAATTTATCTATTTTTAAATATGAGTATCACTACAGCGTATCATTCTTATAAACTAATTTATTCTCTTAGTTTTATCAGTAGTTCTGAAAAAAAATTCATCAAGGTAATCTGGGTCTTCCTTTATAGAATGTTTAGTTGAGCTAATTGTCTACTACCAATGTATTTCTAGGGTATAGTCCTGTTTTCAGGTCAATAGGCATTTATTCTACATATACAAGTTAAGTGAGGATCAGGCAGTCACAAAGCTAAAGAGGCAGCCGTCGGTAGCCTGGATGGCTCAGCTAGGCTCTTTTAGATTATAAAGGACAGAGACACACTCACATTACTTGGATAATTTGAGAAAAGGGTGGAATTATAAAACCATCCATCAAGGGAAAAAATAAAGACAGAAAATAGTCTCAACCTCAACAAAGCCAAGGCTTAGAGAGAACTGAAGGACTTTTATGGAAGACAGCACAGTTCTACCTGATCGAGAAAAATAGAAAGAGACGTGCAATTTTTTTTTTTGAGCATACAGATGGTTCTAAGATACTAAAAAAGAAGGATCAATATGAAATGGTGTTGAACTTTTAATGTGAACATAATGTCAATCTTTGCATATTCTTTAGTAAACATTTTTCTGTTCCTTCCTAGACACGCTGGTGATGATACTAAATGCCACAGATGCAGATGAACCAAACCATTTAAACTCTAAAATTGCCTTCAAAATCGTCTCTCAGGAACCTGCAGGCACACCCATGTTTCTCCTAAGCAGAAACACGGGGGAAATCCGAACTTTGACCAATTCTCTTGACCGAGAGGTATAGCCAGGCATTTGGGAAACATTCTATAATAAAGGGTTTGATTTTAAGAAAACCGAGAAAGGGTAACTCCATTTTACCTGATAATAAAAGAAAAAAAGAAAAAAGGTTCCCAGTACTCAACTGGGCCAATCTAGGGAAATTGTTTGCATTCTTGAGTGGTGATTCTGCTGAGGTGGGATGTACACATCCTGGCACCTGCACAATCAACTGTACCCTAAACATACCAGGGCAAACTAAAGCAGGGAAGTAAAAGTAAGCATTGGCATCCATGGACAAAGACTGAATTGCGACTAATTCCCTATATGACAGAGGAAAAAGAAACTTCTTAGATGAAAAGAGAAATTTCTATCTGGAATCAAGCCTTCTTTGACATCACACTTTTTCTCCTGACTTTTCCTTTTAAGTTTACCCCTGATTCCAGAACACTAAAGAATCCCTTTCCTCTCTTCTCCCCATTATCTCCCCCCACCACCCTCTATTTCCCTCACCACAGGCCACCTTGTCAGACTACCTAACACTTTCTTGCCAACGATTTTCCCAGTAGACCAACAGGGAAGCTCTACAAGTGAGTTTATCATCCCACCCTGCTCTTTGCCCGTTTTTGCTCTAAGTATATGGTATCACCTGGCCACAAGAAGCTCACAAAAGAGAATGTGTTCTAGCCCCTTAAAAACTTCCACACAACCCCTCTAACCCCCTCTACATGAACTTGTAGATTTCCAGCTCCTTACCCATAGGAAGAAATTAGTTTCCATTCATATTCTTGGAGATTAATTATTTTTCTTTATTTTTTTCCCCAAATTTAGCAAGTTAGCAGCTATCGCCTGGTTGTGAGCGGTGCAGACAAAGATGGAGAAGGACTAGCGACTCAATGCGAATGTAGCATTAAAGTGAAAGATGTCAACGATAACTTCCCAGTGCTTACAGACTCCCAGGTACACCCACCGCTCCTTAAAGGATCGTTTCAATATACATTTAATAATTTGCCATCCTAATTCAGTATTTGCTTTTTTGTTGTCTTTTATTTAAGTTCTTTGTGCTTTTCTTTTTAAAAAATAAGATTATTTGAATTATAAGAATTCAGCAACCAGCAAGGAGGGAATATATAATTTGAGAAGTAATTATTAATGCCACTTAGAATAAATATAATCCTTTTAGGTAAAACCTAGCATTGAGTCTTAAATTCTGCTTCTCTCCTTTTCAGTATTCAGCACATATTGAGGAAAATACGTTAAGTTCTGACTTACTTCGATTTCAAGTAACAGATTGGGATGAAGAGTACACAGATAATTGGCTTGCGGAGTATTTCTTTACCTCTGGGAATGAAGGAAATTGGTTTGAAATACAAACTGATCCCAAAACTAATGAAGGCATCCTGAAGGTGGTTAAGGTAAATCTGATTTCCCTTCACTGGTAAAAGCATTCCATATTAACCAAAACTATCATTTCTACAAATAAAATTTATTTATTTATTAATAATACCATTTCATTATAGAAAACACATAAAAGTAGATAGAGAATTAAAAAAAATCCTCACACAGCTCCATTACCTAAAGACAACCTCTCATAACATGTTGATTTATTTCTTTCCAAGCTATTGTACCTTCCATAGCTGTGGTCCCCAACCCCTGTGCTGCAGACCAGTACTGGTCTGTGGCCTGTAAGGAACTGGCCACACAGCAGGAGGTGAGCGACAGGGAATGAGCAGAGCTTCGTCTGTATTTATAGCCACTTCCCATACAGATGGTTCTAAGATACTCGCATCACCGCCTGAACTCCCCCTCCTGTCAGATCAGCAGTGCCATTAGATTCTCACAGGAGTATGAACCCTGCTGTGAACTGCATATGCGAGGGATCTAGGTTGTTGCACGCTCCTTGTGAGAATCTAATGCTCGATGATCTGAGGTGGAGCTGAGGCGGTGATGCTAGTGCTGGGGAGCAGCTGCAAATACGGATTATCATTAGCAGAGACATTTGACTGCACAATAAATGTAACATGCATGAATCATCCCGAAACCATCCCCACCCCTGGTCCATGGAAAAATTGTCCTCCATGAAACTGGTCCCTGGTGAAGAAAAGGTTGGGGACCAGTGTTATAGTAAACACACACACACTGATATACCATGGGTGTACATACTTTAAGCACATACTCATATATTGTGGGTATGTATGCTTTAAGAACAAGAAAGCAAAACACATTTCTTGACTTACTCTCATTCACTATCTATAGTTGGATTGAAGTTAGGAAGAGATAAGAATACATGGAATTGTGGCTTACAAATTTGTCAACCTATTTTAGATGGATTAGCTACAGTCAACAAAGAAAAAAATTGCAACTTTTCCTAGAAAATGGGAATGTTTGAATGAAATTTGCAAAATAAAAAATAATTCAGTAAAGCTTCTGTTTAATATGCTTGACAGACTCCCCATCTGGAAAAATATGAGGATACTTCTACCTGAATATGATATAGAATAGAAGAAATAACCACTACTTGGGGCCATTTCTTGGCATAAAACTTTGAACTCTATGGGAGCTTCTTTCTTTAATTTCTTGAGTCCTTTGGAGTGACAGACCCATAATATTCCCTTAACAAGGGGACAGCTGTGCACACAGTTCCTTTTTACTCTGCTTCTTAGAGCGAGCATTACAGCCATCCTCATTTGCAAAACCTCTGAACAGATGTCCCCACCTCTTCTCTCTTTTGACTTTGTTCTCCTCACTCTCACCAGTTCACCACACTTTTCTTAAAAACAAGTCAGACCACTTACTATTCTCTTGAAAACCTGCCCTGGCTCTCCATTGGCTGTGGAATTGGCCCTCAACCCTGATTGGCCCACTCAAGTCACCTGCAACTTTTCCTAGACAGTGGGGATGAAGGAACTATTGGTTCATTGCCCTGTGGAGAAGCTCAGGCAGCAGCAGGTCTTCAAGGCTCCTCAGGTGACTCTAATATGCTGCCAGGGTTGCTAACCACCTGCCAGCCCTTAAGATGAAGCTCACCCTCTTCCCAGTTGCACACAAGGTCATTCACCATCTGCACCCAGCCCACTCCCTGTCACCTTCTGCAACTCTGGGATCTGCAAATGCACTCACCTATGCCTGGATAACTTCTCAGCATCCTTCAACACTCAGCTCAGAGGAAAATCTCTCAGAAGCCTTCCCTAATTCCCCCAAGTAGAATTATTCCCTCACTTTCACACATAGACTCTCTAATCTCTTTTGTCCTTACCCCTTGTATTATAGTTACCTGTGTAGACATCTTTCTCTTCCACTCTGCTGGGAAACACTTGAGCACACAAAGCCAGTCATTGCAAAGTGAAAACTTAAATCCATATCTCTCACTTTAATTATTTCCAGTGATATACAAATGTAACCAAAATAAGCATTCCCTTACCTTATCACCCTCAAAAAAAATTACTAGTGAATGAAAAAAAAAAAAGTTATCCTGAGATTCCTCAGGGCTTGATTCTTGTTTGACCTCAATAAGTGTATCAAACAAATAGTTATCACGCAATGGTTCTACATTGGTTCTACAATGGTTCTACAAAGAAATGGTGGGCCACCCGCTCACTGCTTTGCAGAGGTATATTTGCCAACCAAGATTATGAAGATAGTTTGCCTGTGCCACCTGGGAATGTTTGAAATCAGGAAAGATATTATTGCACAAGAATCAATGAATATTCTGTGAATGACCTTAGCTCCCAGTGATAGGAATGTATTATGGGCCTTAGTTTGTTCAGTCCTCACTACACCGTGGTGAGGTAAGGTATTTCTTCGGAAGTGGAGAGTTGAGGATAAGAGACATTGAATTATTGTGCCCTGAGTCACACAACTATTTAGTAGAACCAGGAATCAAACCATGTTACCGTAACAAATTTGGGCTTCTTTCCACTGCACCTCGCAGCCTAAAGAGACTATAATGATATTTTGCTATTCTAAAAAGAGATACCCTGCTTTGTAAACATCAGTTTCCAAACTGAAGTCTCATGTGTTAAGAATTCTAAAGCTTTCTCCATCTCAACATTACAAGGATTTCTGAAACTGTTTTGCTAGATGAAAATAAAGTGATCCATTCATAGCATCTTGCATAGAGTCCTCTTGTCCTCTACTCGGTTTGCAGGATGGTACTTTTGTGACACTTCTTTCCTTCTAATTTTGTTTTTACTCCAGGCCCTAGACTATGAACAACTACAAACCCTGCAATTCGGTATTGCCGTGAAAAACAAAGCTGAATTTCACCAATCAGTAATCTCTAAATATCGAGTTCAGTCAACACCAGTCACAATTCAGATAATAAATGTAAAAGAAGGAATTACATTCCGTCCCGCTTCCAAGACATTTACAGTGCAAAAAGGCATAAGTAGTAAAAAATTGGTGAATTATGTCGTGGGAACATATCAAGCCATCGATGAAGACACAAACAAAGCTGCTTCACATGTCAGGTAAGACTATTTTTAAGATATCTTATTATTTCTTGCTGTAGTTTTAATCTATGAGCTGTTACAACATAACACAAAGACTATTATATTCCAAAAATAAAGATACAAAGTTGACAAAAAGAAGAAATTGGGTAACCCAGGAAGTGATGTGTAGCTAAATCATTAGAATATATTGTATCAGCCAGCCTGAGCAAGAGCAAGACCCATCTCTACAAAAAAATAGAAAAATTAGCCAGGCATGGTGGCACATACCTGTAGTCCCAGCTACTCAGGAGGCTGAGGCAGGAGAATCACTTGAGCCCAGGAGTTTGAGTTGCAGTGAGCTATGATGATGCCACTGCACTCTAGAATATATTGCATTAGGAGCAAAGATAACATAAACATAAGTTAAGGTAGAAAATAAGAGAAGAATGCCTTAGGCTGTCAAGAGAGATCAGGAAAAAAATCTCTTGGAAACTTCCAGTTGAGCCTTACAAAAGAGTAGAAGTGCACCAGATGACTATGTTTTAATCATATAAAACAGTACATATGAAGACACGTATGCTTAAAATAGAAAAGCACCATGAAAAATAATTGCTATGTAATAAAGAGCAAGAACACAGGTATTTTATTTTATTGTACAGAACAGAATTGAAAAACCAGGCTAATATATACTTAATGATTATAAAATATGACTTGTCCATGCTATGTTAATTTTCTATTGCTTTTTATAAAAGCATATTTCAATGTCTTATATTAAGTATAAGTATATTAAACATAAAATCAGTTAATTTCAATAAATATGTAATATCCCATATTTGAAAGAAAATGATTATTTTTTTCTATTATAAAACAGATACATCATGGGACGTAATGATGGTGGTTTCCTAACGATTGATCCAAAAACTGCTCAAATCAAATTTGTCAAAAACTTGGATCGGGATTCTACTTTCATAGTTAACAAGACAATTACAGCTGAGGTTCTGGCCATAGATGGTAAGAAAAATATTTGAATCATTTTTAGAGAAATGTTATTCCAATTGGCATTTTTTAATGCATAGATGATTATGATTATCTAACATGTTATCTTTATCACAAGACAGAGATAATTGTCTTAGGGGTCTTGTTTCTCAAATCTGGGGCAGCTGAATTTGAGACAAAAGACAGAGTTGCAACTTCTCAGTGAAGTGGTAATACTAGAGAATTCTCTATGTTTTGTCCCTGTGATTTGCTATGGTTGGGGCATGAATTTTTTGACCCACAGAAATTCCTGGACTTGAGAGGATGGATAAAGAATTGTAGAGAAAACCCACCAGGGAAGTTCAACTCAAATGTGAGAAGCTTCTGTGAGGTACCTATGAGACCTCACATGCACTTATGTCATAGAATAATAAAATCTCCTCTTCTGAAATGTTCTAAAATAGTATTCATTGAATGTGTATATTTCCCCAAATATAAAATTAATTTATGCTTAAGAGAATAAACAAACACTCCCAAAAGAGAAAAAAAAATACCAAAAATATTGCCAATTGGGAAAACAGACAAAAGTACTAAGGGTAATAACAGAAATGACTCATAATCCTACCACAGAGAGGTTTGGGGTTTTTTTTTTTGTTTCATTGCTTTAGATTATCAGCATTTTAAATTTTTCTTCAGTAAACGTTTATGTCTTGGATAATAAAAATATATAATTGTTTATTCCAAGTACTTTACCTCAAGCTTTAGAAACAAAAATCTTTCACACGTCAATTACAAATGAAATCAACGCGTTTAAGAGAGATCTTCTTCTCGTGTTGATTTCATTTTAATCAGTGAATTCATCACCTTACAGGTCTCAGTTTTAAATTAAATTAACAGCCAATGCCACTAATTAAAGACACCAGCCAATTGGTAAATTTAGATTTGCTTTTTACAAGATGAAGAAACAGAATGACATCTTTTAACTGCTGAGAATAATAGTTTTTCATGAGAAGCTACACTAACTTGGCTGCATAGAGGAGAAATATAAAAGATTCTCCTTTTTTGCACAACTTTGTTCGACATATTTCTTCAGCTCTCAAATGTTATTTCTACAGAAACCACGGGTAAAACTTCTACAGGCACCATACATGTTGAAGTACCCAATTTTAATGAAAATTGTCCAACAATCGTCCTCGAAAAGCAAGTAATTTGTAGTTCATTGCCTTTCGTGGTTGTCTCAGCTAGAGCACCGAATAATGTTAAATATACTGGTCCTTACACAATTTCACTGGAGGAGCAACCTCTAAAGTTACCAGCTGTGTGGAGTATCACAACACTCAATGGTGAGTAACAGTAAATTTGCTTCCATAAATGAAAATTGCACCTTCTTTATATTTCCGGAAGGAGGAGAGAGCTCACTTGAGAGCAAGTCCTTCTCAAGAGTAATTGAAAACATTCTTTGCCATGAAGATGTTGTCCTAGCCTTGTGAATTCTTTCTCTCTTCAGAAGAGAAGGAAAGGAATGATGTGATATAATATTAGCACCATTTAAAATTCTCTGTTTTTAATCTATGTTCATTTTCATTTACTATTTTAAATATGTTCATGTCTACCTCTATATTGCAGTAAAAAATAGATTCGAGTCAGGCATCTCTTTTATCACAGAGCTGTCTAGATTTCAAAATACATAAACTTTTTCTAATGGGGCAGTCTGTGAGCAGACACGAAGCACTGGAGAAGTCAGCCTGCTCCAGGCTCATATGAAATGCTCCTTAGACCGTCACTAGTCAGGAACATTGAGAGATTGGTGGACTGAAATTTGTAAACCCATTAGCCAATGTGGAAGAGCTAATCCATCCTTCCTTTTTCCTAAACTTTATCATACTCATTTCGCATTGTCTATATTTTCCAGAAGTCTCACAGAAATAGACATTAAACATCTTTACCCTTCAGACCACTTCAAATCCTTTGTAAATTAACTCACTTTCCCCTAGCTCTTTCTGAACCAATCTTGCTTCCTTTCACAAATGTGCTTTATGATGCCCTTCAGTCGGAAGCATCAGCCATTGCCAGAGTTCCCAAAGGGGGCTTGTGCTCCAGGGCCATCTTCCGCTGGGCCTTTTTGACCCTGGTGTGAAGATCAAGCTCCAAACTGTGCACGTAGCATTTACCTCCAAATGAGTTTACGAGATACATGGCCAATGAAGAGGTTGCAAAAGAAAGATCAGACAGGGCCAGGACGTGGCACGAGACATGCCTGCTCAGGTGCGGCTGGGCAAAGCAGCAGTGGTTGGACTGGGAGGGCAAGGCACAGTGTCGAAGGGCACGGTGGGGTCAAAAAGGATTCAAGCAACACAACACTGAAGTTTATGAAAGCAGCCACAGCATCCCTCTTAGAAAAGGGTCCATAGAAAAGGGCATGGAGAACAATCTGTGCTCGGGAGTCAGACGGGCAGCACCACAAGGGAATCCTACACAGCAGGGGTGGGAGAGAACTGAGTGGAGCAGTTGAAGTGGCAACAGCCAAAGCTGAAACTCTTCTTGACAGTCAAAAACAGAAACACAGAGTGAGGAGAAGACTGCACAAGCCCGAGGACTGGTGCAGACATTCAGGAGAGTGGTTAAGCCCCAGAAGAGGGGAACCTGGCATTTAGATGATGCTCGCCTCCCATACCCTCTACTGGGAAAAGCAGGGTAGTTTCTTGTGGGAGAATAATGGGCCCACCTGGGGCAGAGTGACGAACAAGAAAGCAGGTGTACAGATTTACCCACTCGAACCCTTTATAGGTCTCAGCACTGCTCAAAACTCACTCTGCTATCACCCCCACTATCTGCGGCAACTCTAGCTCTGCCAACAAAAGTAAGTAGTTTTAAGAGCAAAAGACACTGCTATGATTTGCATGTGCGCACCAAAGTTCATGTGTCGAAAACTTAATCCCCAATCAACAGTGTTCCGAGGTGAGACCTTTAAGAGGTGATTAGGTCACAAGGGCCCTGTCCTCCTGAATGGATTAATGTCATTATCACCGGAGGGTGTCTGTTATCATGAGAGTGGGTCATTATAAAGGAGTGCCCAAGTCCCTCTTGCTCTCTCACACTCTCTTGACCTTCCATCATGGGATGATGAAGTACGAAGGCCCTCATCCGGTTCTGGCACCTTGATCTTGGACTTCCCAGCCTCCAGAACCAAGAGAAATACATTTCTTTTCTTTATAAATTATCCAGTCTGTGGCGTTCTGTTATAACAACACAAAGCAGACTAAGACAGATGCCTCATCCTGCTATATTGTTTCTCTACAGGTACCTCAGCACTCCTAAAGGCCCAGCAACAGGTATCTCCTGGAGTGTACAGGATCTCCCTGGTAATTA
>CAUYSK010095667.1:0-16128 GCA_963575035.1 Avahi laniger | reverse complement strand
ATCTGGACAACTAAACATATATATATATAGAAAAAATTAGCCGGGCATGGTGGCACATGCCTGTAGTCCCAGCTACTCGGGAGGCTGAGGCAGTAGGATGGCTTGAGTCCAGGAGTTTGCAGTTGCTGTGAGCTAGGCTGATGCCACGGCACTCACTCTAGCCCAGGCAACAGAGTGAGACTCTGTCTCAAAAAAAAAAACTCAAAATCTTTTTATAGGGTATTTAAGTTCTATGCAAGCAATAAAATACCTTTATGGCAGCATTAAAGCTATCTTATGGCACTTTTTAAGAAGCAAACAAAGTTTTAAAAGAGAATTGATATTTGTAGTGAGAAAATTATCTTCCTAAAACATGCAAATAATGCACAGATTCTGGTATCTCTTCAAATTATAGCAGCACCTGAGCTTCTAGTGTTCACAGAAACATCTGATTCACTTGGATCCTTGAATCCGATCCACAGTCCATCCTCAGTCCCAGAGCTGAAAGGCTTACTACCTGGATTCTGAACATATGCTGAGTGGCATTTGATTTTTGTTATTCTTGTAGAACATACTGGTTGTAATACTATCAGAAGGAGTTAGATGCAGGCACTAAAAGAAAGGTTTTCTCAGATAAGCAATGAACAGAAATCGAGAAAATCTAGAGCTCTTTTTTCTTTTTCAAATATTTCTTTCCCAGGACCAAAACCAGATTTTAATCCTATCTATCTGAAATAGTGCACCTATTACTATGGCATTAAATAATTTTTAAGATTCTGTGAACAGAATCCAAAGAAAAAAATATTTCCTTTATTCTAAGGGGATACCTTCTTAACATTATAAAAGAACCATCTGGAAGGAGCTGGAAGGAATCTCAAGGATGAGGTAGTTTAGTCCCATAGGAGCCTTGAAGGTCAAGGGATTTGCAAGGCCACAAGTATGTCAGTGACAGAAGAGGCCCTTGGGCTTCTGTCCAGAATCTGCTCATTTATGGAATACAGTTCACTCTGCACTCCATTTTCATACAGAGACATTCATGATTAAAAAATATTAAGTATAAAAATTACTATTAAAAATAATATCCTGAGGCTTCCCAATTATCCCTGCATTACTGAAACACAGTCCTAAAATATAATAAAGCTCCCATAAATACAACAGCCACATTAGCACATTTATTTAACAGAATCTATTAAACTAAAACCAAGGGACCTTGCCAGCATGCAAAAAAATACTCCCAAGTCTTCTTAGACCCACAAGTATAGTTTTATTATGGGGTATCAGTCTCACGGTCACATTCTTTAGAATGGCAGCGAGGTTCATTTCATACCTGGCTACGAAGCTACATGTGACCCCCAGTGCAAATACACTAAACCATCTGATCACACTAAACTACCTTCTGGAAGACAGATCTAGGAATGGGACTAAATATAATGGGTCTAGACCAATGAAAAATAAATAACTTTCTAACAATGAAGGCTGTGGCGTCCGCAAACTGGTTCCTAAGAAAGTCACTGAATCCTGGGGCAGTTTTTAGAGTATGGTTTCACTGTGATTCCTCCTTGACCTTTGGGCAGGAAAATTGGTCAGGACTCTAAACTACAATGAAGTGAGGTTATTCACCTTAAAACATACTGGGTGAGTCCCTAAGCTCTGGCACCAGTCCCTTGCCTCAAGGCAGACACCAATACAACGTTAGATGGTGACACCTGAGGCTGAGAAATTCACCATACGAATGATGAATATTTCATTTTGCAAATTTTTTTGTTTAAACTTTCACTTTCAGCGTTTGAAGCAGGTAAAACCTAGCCTGTTGGAATGCTATAGTGACTACGCTCAAGGTGGAGAACGAGCAGAGGCACAGACCGCTCTGCAGGGCTCTGTGGGACTTGCCATCGCCGATTGCTCCCGGCGTCTTATCGCCCACGTCTCTCTCACTGGACTCTTCACTGACTGTCGAGTCGGCGTCTGAGGGAGAAACTCTGCAGACACAAAAGAAATTGCAAGCGTTAGCAGCAAGGAAGAACAAAAAGATAAAGGTCACATTAACTTGGATATGGAAGTCAGGCTTCTGGGCAAAGCTAGTAGAAACGGAACAGTCCAAAAGATTGTTTCATGGTACAGCATCTTCAGGGATCACGTTAATGCCGCATAGTCACCTCCCGAAGACGAACTAGCACGGCTTACTAAGTGGCTCAGCAGGCTGCATTCAACAAATGCCGGAACACTAACTGCCAGACGGGAGGACCATCCCGCAGCTACCAGGACCCAAGGCCCAGCTCCTGGCTCCTGGTCTTTTCCACACTGACAGTCTGGGTCTAGCCTGAGTTGGATCAACGGAGACTGGGTTTCAGGCCCGGTTCAGGGTTAACTGGGTCTGCAGAATCCCTGAGAGGCTAGCGTACTTCTGCAGTCACTACAGATAACTCCAGATCTTTGAAAGGCACCTACACTTACAGCACTTAGGCGATGACCACTACTGAGATTTGATTCTATACATTAAAAGCAAGGGTATCACAGCATCCAGCTTGCACCAGGCTAGGGAAAATCTGTAATCAGTTAGCACCCTGTCTCCTGAGTCTCCCTGGCTTCAATGGCAATGTGAAGCACCGAGACATTCTGGTGCCCCCAAGGGATGCTAAAACATTGTATATTTACCACGCAGACCACTGAAATGTCATGACTAAACTTACGATGAGACCACCAGGTGAGAGAAAAAGTACTTCATAAAATTTTACTAGGGTATTAAATAATCTTTAATGATTCAATTTATTCTTAGCCTACAAGATAATTAAGCAAATAACATCTCTCTACATAACTCGTTTTCTTTTGTAAAGATTGTGCTCTAACCTCCATTAAATTCTTAAAACGAGGCTGGAACCCCTGAGGCAGGTTTTCTGATTAAGATAGAAACCATGACGTCGTTTCAAATATTGTTATGATCACACACATTTTTGCTCTTAGCAGAAAAATCAGGATTTAGAGTTCCAAAGCTCAAAGGCAGGCTGTCGACGTGAGGCCCAGTAGCCAAAGCCCGATGGTACCCTGATCTAAAGTCGACTTAACAGAACCTGCTTCTGAACTGCGTCCTCTTTGACACAGCCGCAGCCCTTCTCGCGGGATCAGAGGGCGCTGAGGGACTTCTGGGCAGCTTGGAGAACTAACAAGCAATTCTCCGCGTGCTTTACTTTGATAGAGGAATGGAAATAAATTGGCACCAGGGAGCTAGGCAGGGAGGAGGCGGTGAAGAGTCCCTGCAATATGCCCGCACAGGTGACAACGTGGGCAGGAGGACTCGGTGAAGGTCACCTGCAGAAAAAGCCCTGAAGTCTCAGCCCGCCACTGGCATCACAGGCGAGGGCAAAGAGGCCCGCACCGGCTGAGCGTGCGTCGAGCGCCATGCGCTCCTTCTACACCGCTTCCGACATTGTCTCCACAGGGCCCGGCATGCTCCCCTCAGGGTATGTACCCTCGAGCTGGCTGTTCCCTGATCAGGTCTAAGGGGACCGTCAACCCATCACAGTGATCCACGATCTTAAACACTTCGGGGGAAAAAAATCATACGGCCCCCTCGGCAGCCCGTTAGAGCGGGTTCGTGGGCAACTTCGGGTGAGTCGTCAGTCTCTGAGGCTGCAGATGCCGCCCTTCTGATGGAGAAACTGACAACCTGAAAACAGAAACATGCTCTGCGACAGAGAAGGACACAGAAAGCCCGATAATAACCTTCCTCTATGACGGACGTTCTTGGAAGGGATCTTTGCCTTGGGGCTTGGCACGTCTCCGTTTTCAGAGGGCGTGGTGTGGTCCTTCACAGGTCCTGGCAGTGGCGCTGGCTCATGAATAATCAGTATGTCGTCTTTATTGTGCTGACCCAGGTGCTGCTTGGCAAAGTCGAAGCCCTTCACGCTAGGGATCTGCAGCTAAAACACACACACACACAAGATCAATAATCCGAAATCTGAGGGTGACAAGAGGAGCCCATTATCTGACCCAAGACTGTACTGGCAACTCCACCTGTTCGAGTCAACGAGCAGCTCTAAAACGTCGACTGTGTGCGAGGTTCTTCTTATCCCCAGAGTTGGCGGAGAAGACAGACACTTGTGAAAGACTCAACAAGAGTACAAGGATTAAATAGCCAGACACAATACAAAAGACATTCCGAGATAACACCTGACCCTGTCACAGTAGCGTACCATGTGCCATGCAAGTCCAGAGACAGTGGTGGGGACGAGGTACTCTCTACAGGGAAATGGGGACTTGAGCTAGGGTGTAAGGACAGATAGGACTTGGAAATATAAAGAGGGGGTTACAACAAGCATGGGATCATGTCAGAGACCAGAGAATACTCGACGCCTGGGAAGAGATCAAATCAGCCGCACTAGATGAGTCAGAACGTAGCACAGTGAGAGAGAAGTCCAGCCTGTATACAGAGGACTCCAAAAATGCCACCTTCTGGAGCTTTCCCTTTGGCCAGTTAGAAACCCACTACATATCTCAAAACAAGCAGATTTCTAAAATCCAAGGAGACAGGACACCAAGGGGCCAGTAATAGGGTCTAGCAATACCACGTGCATGAAATCACAAAGACCTGAGCCCAAAATCTTTGCAATGAAAATAAGAAGGAACAAATAGCTCTAGAAATCAGGCAGGAAGACCTAGAAGATGAACAGACACAAGAGGCAAAGGAAGAGAAAGCCACCGATGATTTAATCATTTTAGGCAGGGTACGCTCAACAGTAGACGTGACATTAGGGAAACAGGTGAGTCGTGAAGGAATGATGCCTTGAGAAGATAAAACGATTTTAAAGTCGCTTAGTTTGAGATGACAGGGAAGGCCTCAAAGGACAGTAGTCTGATGTAGCTGGAGATGGAGGACCACAGCTGGGGGAACTTTCAGGCTGAGAGGTGACTCTTAGAGCCATCTGTACAGAAGGTGCCACGGAGGGGAGCTGGCATTTTCAGGATGAATACAGATTCTATGGGTAGTGCTGGAGAACATCTAGTAGTCTGGGGCTAAGAGGAGGAAAAGAAAGCAAGGAAGAAAATAGAATATAACTTCAAAGAAACAGAAGAATTTGGAAAGTTCAATGTAATAGAAGCCAAGGGAATACACGAAGTTCTAGAGAGGAGTGGTCAGTAGACATAATGAAGCACAAAGCAGGAGAAAAGGGTCTTCAGGAAAGGTCCCCCACTCACACTGGCGGGTGCAGGAGCACTCCCCGGGGACACACAGCTACAGCCAACACCAAACCCACGACCGAGACCCCATGGACCTGCAACTAGACTCCAGGCCTCAGCTTCTAGGCCTGTGGCAAGACAGGAAAGACACCTGAAGGTACACAGAAATGTGGACAGGATGGCACCGTTTTTTGTGACATTTTTGATGACACTAAAAGTGCCAGGGGTGGGTATTAACAGCTTCCTTAATTGGAGCTTCCAGGGTACAGGAGAATAGACTGCACATAAACAGTCGTCCGGGGGCTTCCTCAGCAGGAGTGCGGCAGGCAGACCAAAGCCCCCTGCCAGGCAGTATCCACACCCACAGAGTCCTGTCCCGCACAAGACAAGGGCCAAACAGACAGAAGTGATTTTAGATAATACGCTACGCACAGAAGCAAAAGGTTTCATCGTATTTGTGAGAACTTTGCACAAATGCACTGCAACGCCAGTGGCTTAGGTTTGTGACTTTTTAACGTTAAAAAACTAGAAAGCCTTCCAAGGCTTTTTAACGTTAAAAAACTAGATCAATGGGTAGAAAGAAAGTAGTCTGCAATAAAGACTTACACCAGCAGAGGGGGACCAAACTTACCATAAATACAGTTTACCAACTGTTGCTTGGAAACAAAAGGCAAAGACTGACGTGCCTATATTTTCTGATTAATGAGCTCACGCTAGCTCACATTACGGGAGCAGGCCACCCCATCACTTGGGCTGTCTGTGAGCTTGGGGACACTATTTTGCAAACGATGAACCCAAACCTGCCGCTCCATGGCTTCCTCCACCACCACCCCCACCCGCATAATTTCCTCGTCCCAGATGCGGACCAGCAGAGTGAGCTTCAACTGGTCTACTGAAAGCCCTGGGGGCAGACACACCTTCCTAGGAGTAGGCAGCCCTTCTAAGGGAATCAAATGCCAGATGCACCTCTGGACACACTCCTACCTGCACAGATTTTCCTGGGAGCAGAGCGTGCGCCTGCGGACTGGGCGGCTTGCTGTCTCCCCTCCTGTCTCCCCCTTCCCGACAGTCCTGCTGCCACTTACAGAGAAGAGGCCCCCTCCTCTCGCCACGCAGCAGCTTCCCATGGCGCTCTGTCTAGAGGTGTAGAAACCTCCAGAGTACCAAGTAAAAAGACAATTCAAAACGCTGGTCTTGGCAGACCCCCTTAATCAAGGCACAATAAACTTGCCGTGTGGCTTCCTTTCTCTCTCCCTTAAAGAAATAAGGCAGAAATGTAGCCAAGAAACAGGATAATCTGGCCCCTGCTGGGAGGATGTGAATCCAGATATTCTGTGGAGGGGACAGAGCGGCAGTGATGTTTTTATTTGCCGGCCTCACCTCTACCATCTCCCAACCACCAGAGAACACTGCATTCTGCAGGAAAGTCCACCAAGAACAAAGCAAAGAACTCGGCAGAGAGAAATCCCAAAGGCCCCGTCTTGTGCCATTCAAGGGCTAAGCTCATTACAAGGCTCTGTGCTTATCTGTCTTAGAAGCGGAAGGTTCAAGACCTGTTCGACAGTGTGCTGGAAACACCAGTGTGCCAAGAAGTACGGCAGGGCACCGTTCTCAGGAACAAAAGGGCGTGGCAAGCACCCTTGTTCACCGGGTCTCAGTCTGGGTCTTAAAACCGTATTTTTCGTCAAAAGGAAACAGGAGTGAAATGCCCATGTTTACTGCTGAAAGATCAAAATTGTAACTTCAAATCAAAGGAACAATAATGGAGCTAAGATAGTATCATATACTCTCTTGAACATTTACTCGGACTTGCGGCATATTTTCATTAACCTATTTCGAACGGTTACTGGATACTGCAAGTCTGTGTTTGGGTCCCTTGAATGCAAGTCTCTAGCTCACTGTCCCGCGTAACCCCTTCTATGGTTATTTGTCATCCGCAAGTGCTTATTAGATTTAGATTAACCACACAGCATCACGTTTGGGTTCTACCAAAAATAACGTACTTACCAGCAATCATCGATGTGCCTTTTGTAAACCCCATACCTACAAGCCCAATATTTTTTCCTCTTTTGTTATAAATTTCCACAAAGATTCACCCACACTATTAAAGGCAAAGCATCTATGTATGTGCAGGCAGAGGAAAAATTAGGCCAGTTAGGAGGTAACTCCTGAACCTTAAAAAACCTACACCGTATGATTAGGGTGGAGTCCTCTCTTTCAGACTTTGATATGCTGTCCTAATTTATGAAATATATAATTATAAATATTATTTTCATCTAGCAATGCAATTACTAATCCAGCTACATAATTCTCAAGTGTCCATCTGTTTTTTAAGAAGGCAGAGAAAATTGAAATTGGACACCAAATATTCATGGCTGACAATAAAAATCCTAAAATGAGCAATTTCCAATTGTATGGGGTTGCTCTGACCCCAGCTGCACCTCATTTTAGCCCCATAAACAAAGTGCCTCTCAGTGAAAGACTAATGGACATAGTCAACAGTCATTTAATCATCACCACCATCATTTAAGAAATCTTGCTAAAATCCTTTTTGGTATATTTCCCAGTAAGAAAGTGAATGCTTCTAATGACTGGGCAACAATCTCATTTACAAGTTAGGTAGTTTGCTTTAACAAAATCGAAGAGGGTGCTACATACTGATGGCCTCCTCTAGGCAAAGGTCTCCAGAGTGAATGACGTAAAAATACAAGCATTACTGCCACTGTAGTGCAGGCTGCCTAGCCCAAGTCTAGGCACTAAATGCCTTCCCTGAAAAACTCTCAGGGCTCACGTAAGAAACAAACATGATAACATACATGTGAAAATGCTTCATAAATGCCAAAGTACCATACAAACGAGATTGACAGCATTATTATCGCTGTTGTTTGACAAAGTATCAAGCAGTTAATATGAATAGCTAAGAGTCCTCAAGCATCAGACATAGCTATAAATGCGAATTTAGGTGCAATATTTTGTAAGTCAACAACAGGATGTGACACATGGTAGACCCTCAATAAATATCTCATGACTGAATGAATTTCAAAAAGGTCAGGCGAAGTACCAAACTTACTGGATTTTATGGGGAGCCAAGGAAAGGGCGTATGTCACAAACGAAATATACAAGTCCTTTTGGCTTATTGTTGATTCTGAGTAACATCATTAAACACATCCATTAGATCCTTGCACGTCTCACCGGCTGGGTGAGTCATCACCTTCTATAACAATGGAAATTTGGCAACTAACCTGTGTTTACGCACAAAAGCCAGCTATACACAGAGGGAAAAAATTAAAGGAAACATTGCTCTTCCCCCACTCCAACTATGGAATTAGCTCCTTTTGTTTCATCCCAATTTTCTCGACCACGTTTTCTCGTTTCTCCATTTCTTTTAAAATAAAATCTAGAGTTAAGTCCGGCTGGTATGGTGTCCCCAGCTTCCACATGCAGAACAGGCTTCCATCAGTATTTCAGAAGAGCCAAGATGAATTAGAGTCTTCAATATTTATATTAGGACCGAGTTATTTCTGAAGAAGGATGGCTCTTTTGTTCTCTCTTTCGTTAATCTATCACAGAAGGGACAGGCCACACTGTGCCCCACTGGAATACACGACCGACAAGTCAGGGAGGCTGGTGGGCAGGTCGGCCAAGTGACGAGGGAAATGCCTGATGGATGTCAACACGTGGGCCGTAAATATAACAAGGCCCAGATGGCAGGAGACACAGCGACGTCCCAGGACTCAGGTTAGCCTGACCCCCTGGGAAGGAGCAGTTAAGATGGCAACAGAAACACAGAGCAGATTCCGAAAGTGTCTGAATAAAAACGTGCCATCATGTAGAAGTGCCAGTGTAAGCATTTACCATCTGATTGACGTAATTTGTGGAAAATCGCTGTAACCGCCATGCTGTTTCGATTTAGAAGGTGAAGACCAGGCAAAGTGTTTGCCATCTGTTTGTCTTCAGTGCAGCTCAGCGAACTTCTCTCACCCGCAGGCCACACGAGGCACGGTCAGCGGCTGTGGGTGAACGGAAACCACCCCCACGTCGGGTGCTAAGGGGATCCTGAGAGCTGGACTTCGCTGAGAAGGAAGAAGTGCTCATCAAGCCTGTCCACTGTCCACTCTGCCTCCCAAGGAGACCACAGCAAACAGAAGTATGTCCGGGCAGCTCTCCCTGCTGAAAACCCTTCAATGGCTGTCCACAGCTCACAGCATAATTTCCAATCCCTTCTGTGTCCTAAAAACCTCCCAGGGCCTGGCTCTCTGCTGCCTGGTTTTTGGCTGTGCCCTTCCTACACCTCTGCCCCAGCCTTCCCGAGCTCCTCGCTGTTCCCTCTGCTGGGCCCGTCTCCTCTGGCTTCAGCTCCTCCACCTTGAAGCCTCAGCCCCAACCCCAAGTCAGCTCCTCTCAGCAGATGGAGGTGCTCTACCACCGAGAGCAGGGTGCTGTCCCTCCTCTGTGCTCCCACAACTCCTGCACATTCTGACCCTCCTGGATGTCATTCTTCCCTGCTAAAGCCCTCGAAGGCAGAGATCACATGCTGTCTGTGTTTGCAACTTAGCTTGGTCCTGCCTGGCTCAGGGCAAATGCTCAGTGTTTGGTGGGTGATGCCCAGTGTCCGAGGCAGCTCCACCTGGCTGCCCGCGGTGCTGTCCTTAGGAGCAGCCGAGGGTGGTCAAGAGCCACCACCTTGTGCCAAGAACCAGGTGTGGACTGTCTCTACCAGCAGGAACAAGCTCCCTGGGGCCAGCAGCATCCAGCCAATGCCACTCACGGTGATGAGGATCCAAGCCGGAGTTTTTTAGGCAAGAGTAACAAATGATGACTCTGGACTAGAGATTAGAGAGAATACACAGAAAAGGAACATACGTGGGCTTTTTTCTTTTCTTTATTATTGGAAATAAGAAAAGGCCCTGCCTCAAAACATGATAGAATGGCCTTTCCCTCTTATCATATTTCAAAATTAATCCACTCCCAGACAATCTGAAGAAGTTTCCTTCTCGTTACAAGGGGAAGGAGGTGTGGATTTTAGGTCAGCAGATTTATTGTTTCCAGATGTTTGCAGCTCTGGGATTTGCTAAAGGATTTCAGAGGGTAGTGGTGAGGCGCATCAGGGGTGGGGTGAGCAGAATGGACACAGAGAAAACAGAGCCACACACGCGGGAGAAAGAGTCTTGCAGTGACAGGGAGGATGGCATCTCAGCACATTACCCTGACAAAGAGGCTGGAGGCCCTTCTCTGTGGCCACATAACCTTAGAAGAAACACTTACGAAGTAGAGATGTTTGGTTTTAAACTAAATGAAGATCATCATTTTCTTACTACAAACACAAGATCTATACAGTGGCTTACTGTGCCAGCACAAAAAGACCAAGCTTCCGCAACACTGGCAAAGTTCTGCCCTCCTAATAGTGTCAGAAGACAGTTATTTTTTCGAGGAGTCCTCCATGCAGAAGACTTTTCCCGTAAAGATGCTGTAAAGATGTATGCACAGATCCTCATAGCATTAGAAGAAAGAGAGCAACTCCAAGGCCCGGAAGTTCTATTTGAAACTCCGCCCATCTTATTTACAGCAACATCTGGGATGTGAAAATGTTTCGGAAGTAAAAGTGAGAGAAGGAGAAAGCTTGGGGAATATACTGTTTTGAACCCAAGAGATGCTGTCCCTTGACAGTTTATTGAAGTAACAGGTAATAGACAAACTTCCACAAGGAGTGCTTATGTCAGGAAATATGGTCCATAAAAGACATAAATACATAACCATCTAGACTGGCTGACTCTCTCTGTAACAACACTCTTTCAGAACAAAAACACTTCCAAACCTATTGTTGATCTTATTACAATGAAATTCACACTATGAATCATTTAGTATATATCAAGCCCTTTTCTCCAGGTTTTTTCCATGCCATTGACTAGTAAAAGAAAAAAACCACCTTACCAGACTATGTAAATAATTAATACAGACAGGTAACAAATATAATATTAATGGTATAAAATGCTTCTAATATAGTTGATAGCTGTAAGCTTGCAGCTTAATCAAGATTTTGCATTTCTTGGTGAATTCGTAAGAAAAAATACTCTTCATTTACTTTTACAAAAGTAAAATAAATTTTAAAATGTTACCTGTTTTTTTCATTCAACAGGTCTAGGTTTATAATATGCAGAATTTTTTATACCAAGACAATGAAAATAAAATCAAAAGGTTAACAGGGCAATCCTTTACTCCTTGTTCTTTTGCCTTTGTTTGCTTATTCTTATCAAACTTTTAGAGCAGAGTGAGTCCTCTAAATTTGTAAGAGCCACAGAGGGTACATGTTAATAAACACAGTAGACTGACGACCACTTTCCACTCCCTTGGTAAACACACAGATGTTCACGCTATGCTGTCTGCAGCGAGTGCATTCCCTCTGGTCCTCTAGCACGTTTTTACTCCTATCAGGTGAGCTAGATGCTGACCAAAAGTCAGTTTCTGTGCTCTGAAACCTGATGTAACAGTCAAATATTATGGAAACTGCTGAATCACATGTGTGAAAAGAGAATGGCTGTTTCTATAAAAACTAAGTTGAATGCTTTGGAAAGACACATGAAAGATGGGCTGCTAAAAAAATCTGCTGTTAAATTAGGTGTAGGCGAATTAACTCAAAAAGTCTGCAGAGTCGGCGGAGGGGAGGTATTGAAAAGATTTGGAGAATTTTGCACTCAAATGGTTTTGCTCTTCTCTAAAGAAACCCAAACTGGAAACTGCAGCTGATACGTTATGGGTGTTGTTGATTACAAGAAAGACCACATGCAATTCCGCTCAGTAGACCAACACTCAAAACAAAAGACGACTCAGGATACATCAAAAGATTGGCAAATAAATGTCCACTCATCTACTTTAAGTTAAAATGCTTAAGGCATGTGTCACCAGTTTTTAATGATGAAGTGGTCTTAATCGGGGTGGATAAGTGGGCGGCCAATGTGGTGGACAGAAAATAAAGGAGCTGTCCAATGGAGTTGCGTAAGAAAGGGACAGATCCACAGATCTGAGGAAACCTCCCTTGGCTCTTGTTCTCTGAAAATATCCAGGGGTAAAATAGATCAGAATTCATATACAGAATGGATGTGATCTTCCAACTGACCCTCTCAAAAATAAAATCACAGGAGAACCCTGGAGCTCATATCACATCTAAGCTTCTACACAGTTTCGTGTTCTTGGACTATATTTACTACTACAGAAGAACTGGGGTTTCAAGAGGCAGATATGAAGGCAAAGGGACAACCCCATTAAAGCCAGAGGATTTCCTTAACAGCCCAAACCCCTTCCATCCCTGCCCCGCAAGACTGCTCAGGGGAACACTGCAGGGGTTGCCCCTCACCTTCTGACGCTGCTGGATGTTGGCCACCGTGTCAGGCTGAAAGTCCAGCTTGTCCGTGCGGCAGAGTTTCCAGTAGAGGATGATGACGATCACCGTCACCACCAGCACCGGGATGACCACACCGACAATGACCCACAGGTTGTTGCTCTGAGACTCCGGAGACGGCCTCCTCACCCTGTCCACAGCTGCAGGGAAGGAAGAAAAGTCTTTCAGTAATTCCTTCTCAACTCATTTACTGAACTGCATTTGTCTTCTTCTATGAAAACTTGGAAAGCCCTGATATTTCAGCTCCAGCCGCCTGGTTACAGGTTATAATCTTCTGGTACAGGAAACATGACCAAGCAAACAAACACAACGTGCAATGTTACATCTCGGATACATCAGGGGTCACAATGACAGATATGATGTATCTTAAGATATATGGCTAATGTAATGGCAAAGCCAGGTTAATTCCAGGCCTCCTCATTTCCAGCATATTCTCCTAGATCATCCCTAAATTCCCACTGCAGGATGTTTCCATACCAAAAATGGTTCTGTACAACTCTGTACAAAAGAGGCTCTCTTGAAAAGTAAGGGAAAAGCAGCTACTCCTCCAGAACACAGTTCCAACCACCGCATGACGTCAACAGGAACCACGCCCTTCCCAACTGTGCAACAGTACACGAGTGTCAACTAGGTTTGTGGAAGAAAACCCTTCCGCCCTTCCCTCACTATTCAGTTTCTCTGGTTCGCAAATGTTTATTAAGTGTGCCAGACACAGTACTAAAGTTGGGACCCAACAATGAACAAGCAGAGTCCCTCAAGGAGCTTAGGTTCTAGTGGGGGAAAGGGAAGATTATGAAGTAAATGAACCACTAAACAATTTCATATGATACTAGTGCTAAGCAAAACAGTAAGGAGATAAAAGAAGAGCACAAATGCAATTGGTTATTTCCACTTTAGCAATTAAAAGGATGATAAAGATGCCAACATTCATTACATGATTAGCCACTAAAGATGAAAACAACCCAAATGTTCCATGAACAGACGAATAGATAAACAAAATGTGGTATATCCTTACAATGGAATGTCATTCGGCTTTAAAAGGAAGGAAATTCTATATACATTACCACATGGATGGACCGTGGAAACATCATGCTAAGTGAAATAAGCCAGCGACAAAAGGACAAATGTGTGATTCCACCTATGTGAAGTATCTAGGAAAAAACTCACAGAGACAGAAAGAACAGTGGTTGCCGGGGGCTGGAGGAAGGGGAAGGAGGCGTCACTATTTAATGGACAGCAGTGAGGGACACAACGTCGTGAATGCACTTGATGCCACTGAACGGGACACTTAAAAGTGGTTAAAATGGTAAAATTGCATGTGATAAATATATCACCACAATAACAAAATGATGATCCTTAAGTTTTTCTGCATGAAGCTTCACGGTGTTAATTTGGACAGTTAAGTCCTCATAAGTGCCTTCATCTCCCGACCTGTGTCCCTTCCTAAACCTTTGACACGTGGCTTTTCATCGAAACTGCTTTATTTAAGGGACCAGCTGTCAAATTTTAAATTCCATGAAAGCAAATCTTACTCATTTTGAATGCGCCACTCTCCCCCACTGCCACGCCACCCCACCCTGTGGGCCCCTCCCCTCTCATGGCCTTAGAGCATCGCTCTTCAGCTCCTCAGCGCCCTCCACCTGCCCCTCCTCCCGCACCCTCCCTCGGCTGCACTCTGTGCTCATCGCTCCCAGGAATCCCTCCCCTAAGGCTCACTGGCTTCTCCCACTTGGGCTCCAGTCGTCCAAACGCCCCCTTCTCTCTAACTCAGCCATGAAGGCCGCTTGATAAAAACTTCCTTCATATATAAAACTTAGTTTTGCAGGGTACAGGACTCTAGGCTGGGCCTTATTCAGAAACAATGGTGACATAGCACCTCTTATATACTCCTGGAAAGGGCTGGAACGCATTCTACTCAGCGAGGTATCCCAAGAATGGAAAAATAAGAATAAATGTTTTTCCATGACTGGACTCTTAGCACTACGTCCAGTCTCATGCCTGACACTCACTCCTGTTGCTGTCTTTGGACCCGATTTTGTTCCGGCTGTGGAACCACTGACTCCTGGTATCCGTAAAGCATCTTGCTGCTCTCATCTCTCCGAGCCTTCGCACTTGCTGCGCTTCTGCCTGGAGCACTATCTCCTCTTTGCTCACTGTGAGAACTGCTCATCCTCCCACAGGATCTGTTCATGAAATAGATATTTATTGGCTCTTCTTGGGTACCGGGCACTGTCCTAATATCTGAGAGTGCAGAGATAAGAGAAGTGGCGTGGCTCTTGCCCTCTTGGAGTGCCAGTCCAGCTGTCACCTCCTCCCTCATGCTTCCTCGGGATGCATGCCACCACCTTAAGCCACCACTCACACCCGGCGGTGCCTTCTCCTGGACCCTGCTATGGTGCAAGGCAGCTCTGTTGCATTCATCTGCTGATGCGTCTGCTTCCTCCGTTGGCAGCGAGTTGCTTGGGGGAGGGGACCAGGCCATACTCATCTCTGTCTTCCCACTGATGTTCAGTAGATTCATTCACTAGGTGCTGTTAAGGGCCTCCGACATGCCAGGTGTGTACTCGACCTGGTTGCAGAACCATGAGAAAGACAGTCACCCCGGTCTTTGCAGAGCTTACAGGTGAGAGTGGACAGACGCTAACTGGCAGGTGCCTATGCTTCCCTGCTGTCTTCTCTCTGACTTGTCCCAGTGCTTTGGTGTCCTGGGGTAAGTTAACAAATTATAGAGATTTCAAACATCTGCCTTTCCTTGGGGAACAAATGATGTCCTGGTCCATCCCTAACACACAGAGATGGAGAGTGCTCATGGGAGTCTTCCTGATTCCAATCACTAAGGTCTTATTCAGTCTTCTGGGATAACTTCTGTAATAAAAGAGGTAAGAGGTGATGCTGTCTTGTCCTTACAATTTCAACATCTGTAGCATCCTGATAACTTTATCATGTGCTTCAAAGATGCCAGATCTCCAGCATTTTCTTTGTAAGTGGCATGAGTTTGTCATTCTTTTCTTTTTCTTAATTTCAGGATATTATGGGGGTAAAGATGTTTAGGTTACATATGTTGCCCTTGCCTGCCCCACCAGTCCGAATTTCAAGTGCATCCATCCCTCGGATGGTGTGCATTGCACTCTTTGTGAATGCGTATACCTGTCCTCTCCTCCCCTCTCCCCCCTCTCCGCTGCCCGACATACAATAAATGTTATTCTTATCTGTGCACTTATGTGCTGATCAGTTAATACCAATTTGATGGTCAGTACATGTGGTGTTTGTTTTTCCATTCTTGGGATACTACATTTAGTAGAATGTGTTCCATCTCTACCCAGGAGAATACAAGAGGTGCTATATCACCATTGTTTCTTAAAGCTGAATAATACTCCATGGTATACATATACGACATTTTATTAATCCACTCATGTATTGATGGGCACTTGCGTTGTTTCCACATTTTTGCAATTGTGAATTGTGCTGCTATAAACATTCAGGTGCAGGTGTCTTTCTTATAGAGTGTCATTTGTTCTTTTCGGTAGATGCCCAGTAATGGGATTGCTGGATCGAATAGTAGTTCTACTTGTATCTC
>CAUYSK010095664.1:0-18990 GCA_963575035.1 Avahi laniger | reverse complement strand
CGGGGGTGGGAGGGAGATGGGAGGTGATTGTATAATGGGTGCAGGGTTACCCTGTGGGGTGATGAAAATGTCTGGGAACTAGATTGTGCTGATAGTTGCACCGCACTGTGAGTGCGCTAAATGCCACTGAATTGTACACCTCAAAATGGCCAAAATGGTAAACTCCGTGTGATGTGTATTTGACCACAGTGTTTTCACTGTAGCGCAGGGGATGAGCTGGCCAGGCCCGGGCAGGGCCGTCCCTTCTCCTCCCTTCCTCCCCCACGTCCTGCCTCTCCACGCCGCTCATGCCTCGGAGCAGAAAGGATAAACCGAATGAGCCCAAGTGTCAGCGCGATATAAATTACGGCGAGGGAAAAAAAGAAACGACTTGATGCATGGCTGGGGATCTACAAGAGGAATGTCCACCATTGTTTGTGATTATGGATCACATCACAATCTAATAGCAATTTTTATTTAATCAATAATTTCCATGCTGAACAGACAGCCCTGTTACAGAGAATCGACAAGCAGGTACTGATAGCGACAAGCCTCGTTATTAATCTTTCCTCTGCCGGCTTATCAGCCAAACTACTGTAAAGGCACCACCAAGATGGATTTTAGAGTCCACCTTTCTCCTCTCCTCCCTCCCTTTTCTTTTTTCCTCTCCCGGAACATTTCATGTAACGTAGACTCTAAGTTTATTTGAGTAACCCAAGGCTCGAGTGGCATAAAAACGAAGCTCGCATTAAGCAATTTCGCAAATCAGTAGGACCTGGACCATTGCTCAGGGTTAGCCATTATAGGCTAATAAATCATACTTTCTCTTTCAGTTGTCAATTGCCAAAAAGCTTTGTACAAGCGCTGGCACATCTGTAATTCCGTAAAGGCTTTTCATCTTGAAATAAGATGCTCTGGACTGATAACAAAAATAATCCCCTCTTGATCAAGAAAAAAAATCTGCATTTTACCAATTAAAGCTGCTGCCAGAAGCCAAATGGCTCAGTACTGAGATTGCAGTGAAGTTTATCTCTGCTAAACACAAGGAGGAATACAGGGAGGGCAGTGGCTTGACTACTTTATCTTGCAGGAGAAACCACGCCAGAGGAAGGTGTGAGAACTTTCCCTGCCCCCAGGAAAGACCTGCTCTTCATGAACCAGGGCTCTCCAGCCTGCCCTGGACACCTTCTTGGGACATGTCACATGAGCTGAAGCACAAGCTAGTGCCTCATGAAACACCACGCCTGTTTAGGTAGGCTGGAGAAAGCAGGAAGCAGATGAGACTAGACTGGGCAGGTTATGTTGGCCGGGAGATGGCCCACCCAGAACAATCCTGGGAATCTAACAGAAGCCAGCGAGTACAGTTTTGTTTTGCTGATTGGGAAGACATTTTCAGAACTCAAGATTGTGTACTCGTAACTAGAAAATAAGGCACATCTTATTTTGCACAAAAGAATGAAAAAAGAAAAATGATGATAATCCCCCAAAAAGCATTACTAATTGGCCTTAAAAACTTGACTAGCACTGTAGGCATCTTCCCCAAGTTATCAGAGATAATTCTCCTAACAACCCTGATAATCATATTTGAAAGAGAGCTAACAGGCCAGGCAAGGTGGCTCACACTGGTAATCCTAGCACTTTGAGAGGCCCAGGCAGGAGGATTGCTTGAGGCCAGGAGTTGGAGACCAGCATAAGCAAGAGTGAGACCACATTTCTACAAAACATAGAAAAATTGGCTGGACATGGTGACACGTGCCTGTACTCTCAGCTACTCAGAAGACTGCGGCAGGAGGATCACTTGAGCACAAGAGTTTGAGGTTACAGTGACCTATGACACCACTGCACTCTAGCCAGGGGACAGAGTAAGACCCTGTCTCAAAAATAAATAAATAAAATAAAATAAAGAGAGATAATAGAATCCTGGGACCCTTAGGTAAAGAGACTGAGGTCACACAGCAGGAGACAGGAGTTCCACCGGCAAAACCGCCTCCCAGGTGCTCAGCCAGCAACCCTGAAACTTTTGACTTCTCGCTGAACATTATCTGCAAAAACCACATCAGCTGCCAAAACTGTAATTGTAAAATATCTTCAAGCTATCCTCCAACATTTTAAAAAATAATTTGCACTACAGAGTCTCATTTTTTGCCCCACCGACCCTACCGTTGCCTTCTTCAATACATGGTACTTGCAACTTCTGGGGCTTTGCAAAGCTCAGCCCCAATCTTTCTAAAGCTTATGCTGGCTCAAGCCATTTCTCTCATCAAAAACATTCAATTCTCCTTTCTCCACCTGGAATAAAAGTCAGACTTCTAGTCAAGCCATCTCATCTCCCATGACACGGTGCTGCTCTATTCTATAATCTCATCTCCCACTACCCTTCTGCCTCCCAGACACACTTTGGTTCTGCTCTAACTGCATTACTTACCACTTTTCAGCCAAAAAGCACAAAATGAATCATTTTGCAATTATATTTCTAATTCAAAGACATGTCAAGAACTCAAACCTTTTATTATATTAGCCAAAATCATAGATAAAATTCTCTAATACCTTCTGCATCCATTAACTTCTTTCTGCTGTCTTCTCAAGAAAGAATCCCTAACACCCCCCTGTAATGGTCTTCCCCTGTTTAAATCCACCTATTTATTCAAGATCATGTTCAAACCCAATCTCTAGGAGACCTTTCTGTCATACCTTCACCTTACTTGTTTTCCCACTGCCCCCCTTGTACATGTATAGTACTCACAACAGCCTGCCCTATATGTTCCTCTTACGCAAAGGGACAGACATAGAAGATGTGTGTGTCAGGTCTTGTCCCCCCCACTTCCCTCGACGGCAGCTCCCTAGGGCTGCCATGCATAAGGCCTTTTTCTTTTAGACACTGTGCCTGCAATTTGTGTAGTGGCCACCAGGTGGTGGTGATGACCACTAGCAGCTAAGTAAGCATACAAGATTAATAGCCTACATAGGTCAGCCCACACAACCAAATCAATGGTCTACTTATTACTATTTCTTCATTTTCATATAAAATCCCATTAATCTCTCCACTCTTTAGTTAATTGGGTTTATTAGGACTATGTCCCAGGTATTCTGTTCTTCCTTATGTTTGAATAATGCTTTCTAGCTTATAAAGCACTTCCATTATAAGATCTCATTCTATCCTCACAAAGAACAAATTTAAAAACCCTGTGAGAAAAGTAGAAAGGATATTATTATCTCCACTTTACAGATGAGACACTGAGGATTGAAGGTGCAGGGAGACTTAAAGTCAGAAACAGTTTTTGGCAGATGTAGAAATAAAAGACAGATCTCCAACACGCTGTCCAGCTTTCTGTCTGTTCCCCACTCACTGATTAATGCTGCTTTGCTGGTAACTAGGTGGGTTTGGGGTGGAGTTGGTGTAAGTTTAAGGCCTTGGCTTATGCATCATCTCTTGAGGATATGCCACTTACAGTTCTCTTCTCTTCCTGACGTTAATTGTCCCAGGGAAAAGAATTTCATCTGTGATAGTATCTGGCTAATCCCAGAGAAGCCTAAATGTCCCTGAATCTCAAAGAAGTCCTCGCATTAGAAAACTGTTTTCTGTTCCTAGAACTCTGTTTTATGTCAAGGCAGGAGCCCTTGCCATGATCTCAGAAGTTGAAGTCTGAGTGACTTCCCTGGGCTACAACAGAAACATGATGGAGTTTCTCCACCAAGCAATAGGGGTTGGCTGGTTACAGGCCTCGCTGAGAACTGAGTGCCTAAGCTTGGCAAAGGCGGTTTTTAAATTAAGCTCTACGAGTTTACATATATACACACACACAAAGAGGTATATTTAAATAGCTTTTTGCTAGAGACATTTTAATGAGGTTATCTTTTTTTTTTAATCTTAACATTCTAAAGTACATTTAAGCAGGGGAAACTTTTTCTTTAATCACAAATTTATTTTTTGTTTTTCTTATCTTTCCCCCTTCCTCCACACTACAAAAGAAAATTTAGGGCAGAACTGGGGGCAATTCTGTCCCCCAGGGGACGTTTGACAAAATCTGGAGACATTTTTGGTTGACACTATGGCACCTACTGGCATCTAAAGGTCAAGGATGCAGCTAAACATCTTACAACGCACAGGACAGAGCCCCACCCCACGGAACCCCGCCCCACCAACGCAGAACGATCTGCCCCTGTGTGCTACAGTTGATGAGCCTTGGTGTGGGGGATCACTAACGACAATTTCCAAAAGGATTTAGAATACCAGAACACATGAATAGGAAGATACTGAATCTCAACACAGCCCACAGCAGAGCAAGGAGGAACCTATAGTCAAAAATTTCCAGAGATTTCTTTAGTTCGTCCTTTGTAGTGCTTCATGAACTTGGGGCCTAGTGGACATCTTTATGCAATTATTCGTTTCGTGCTGACGCACCAACCCAAACACTGCCTGATTACCAACCTAACCCATGTCTTTATAGGTGACACGCAGGGATAGAGCAGCCTCTGAATATGTCCAACATTTTTCTCTTTTATAAGGAAAATCACTGACTTTTTTTATTATCTTTTTTTTTTGCTAATTCCCTCACCATTTTATGTGATGAATACTTCACAGATGTATGTATGAAACAGGGTCACAGGGGGAATGTGACGTGTCTGTGGGGAGAACAGGCCTTGAACCCCAAGGCCATGAGCTTTGAAACTCACTCACGCCGTACTGACACAGAGTGACAATGGTAAGGAAACGTGTTCTTTCAGATCGGGTGCTATTTCTTCTCACAGAAGAATCATCATCATCATCACCAGGCCTCATGGGTTGCCTGCCTGACTTGCTTTGACTCTAGCCGCATTTCCCACCTGGTTCCCAGAAGCCTTTTACCGTATCCCTCTTCAGAGCCTCCAGGAACTCAACTACACATTATGGCTCCATTACATCCTGCCCCACATTGTGCACTATGCTTTTATGTGTCCTTACCTCCCCCTCCCAGGTAGACGGTCAAGTCCTCGAGGGTGTCCCACGCCTGCACACAGCTGGAGCTGCGGGCACCACCCAGGCTCTGCGCATCTTCTCAGGAAGAACAACTGAGCAAATGGCTGGTCTGCTCCTGTTGGCTCATCCTCTCCCTAATCAACAGGAGGAAACGCTATGCCAGGAACGCCCGCTGCAGACAAGTATATTCCAATGAGGTATGCAGCCCAGCCCAGAGCACTCCTCCTCCCCCTGTGTGAACTGGGTCCATGTAGAACATTCCAGCAGACTGATCATAGGCAGGATCCAGAATCTCACCTAAGGTATCTCTAAGAATCAATCAAAATGCTTTCAACAGGAAAACGCTCCCCAAATGGCAGAAACGCTTACTCGGGTAAAGATTTTGATGAAATATTTCAGGGGCTATATACACTGCCTCCTCCTAAACTCCACCTGGGGGCAGTCATCCCTAACTGACTACAGCATCCTCACCCCAGCCCACCCCCAGCCTCCCTCCCAGGCTGAACACAGCTCTCCATGTGGCTGCTGGCCACAAAGTTGGCACCTGAGAGGAAACCTGTTGGCCACCCCTATCTTAAGGACCATGCAACTCTATGTAATTCAAATCCTTCACTTGCTTTGACTAAAACACGTTCAAGGAGGTGAAATATCTTGGCTAAGTCCTATCCGGCAGATGCACTGGGGAACACGAGGGGGTCTCCTGGCTTCAGTCAAGTGTTTGTCCCAGTTTAGCAACAATTAATATAAAACAAGCCTCGAGGCTAACACACAAAACCCACAAACACCAAGTGCCGCAGCATTCTCCTCCCCCACTCAGCCCTGCAAAACACACACGTAAAACAACGAGCGACAGAGTGACCTCTTTCAGACCCTCTGTCTGTTTCTCATTAGGCCTACTGCATGTGATCTCTGCTTGGCCTTGGACGTTGGGGACAGCGTTTATTTTCACGGCTGTTTCACAGTATGATAAGTGAGAAAATAATATTCTAAAGGGTCAAATGGTTCCAAGGAGGTCATCCCAAGAGTCAGGGCAGAGATGGGGCTGCCACTCAGAAATCCAGCTGGGCCTGGGGGGCTGTAGCGGATGGGCCACACGCCCCTTATACACACTTGGTCTGATCTCCGAAATGTCTCTTTATGGGAACAATTTCTGCAGGTGCAATTTAGTCAGCAACTTTAAAGAGAATGTGACCCTTAAGGCAAAATTGTCAAAGGATGGCTTTGAAGTTTGTAGCTCTTAGTCTATATTTTACATGCCAAGTTTCCAAATAATTAGAGTAACTAAATTAACTAGCAACTCCATGTAGGGAAAATAAGATCAAAATCTCTACTCATCCATTTTAGGTTTTATATGCACACAAAACTAATTTCTGCCTCCTATCTGAGACCCCTATCACATCTTAAACTCAATTTTCTCTTAGGTAAGGACATACAATGCAACTTTAGCAAAGGGATCAAAATTAGATGGAAAACATTTAAAATGCAAATTTAGGATCATGGTATTAATACAAAAATAATATCTTCACATCCTAACTCTTCTTCGCGTTTTTACGGATACATCAATTCTTCACAAATTAGATGTGCTTTCTTTATATCTAAATCTGTATGATAGTAAAAAGAAAGCCTTTCATTTTCATGCTGTTGATGTACAGAATTTGTTTCCAAATGGCAGCAAAGGTGATTATAACTGTATTCTTCTGATAAAGGAAACTTCAGCCTGCTTTTAGAGATCAAAATTTGCAGCATATGAAAGAAAGCATTTAAAATCCAAGTAGGTGGTTAATCACTCTACAAAAAGGTGAATTTTTGACACAACGCTTAAAAAATACAAATGGAGGATTACAGAGACTTAAATGCCACCCAGTCAAAGCGGGATGCTAATATAAATACATCGTTAAGTTCTCTGTGGCTCTGCCCGACAGGTAAAAGACCACATGCCCCAGTATTATTGCCAAGGGACTCTGCAGGTCATTCTGCTAGGGAATGGGCTGGGGAATAAAACTCTTAAAAAAGAATTTGACTTTTTAAAGACCTTTGTGAGGTATATTATATGTGTTACTTCTTAGACAGAAATAAAGGGTTGGATTGTTGAAATTGAGGGCAAGGAATTGCAGAGGTAAACAGGTGGACACGAGGTATAGTGATTATACTATTATTTTTATTCTATCTCAGCATTGATGTTTTCAAGCACAACTAGCCTCTCATCAGTGATGACTCCACACTGAGATAAAAGTTCTTCCCACTTATTCCTTTTCCTTTTTCAAAAAAGCCTCTCAAAACAGTGGTAGTATACACAATGTCATTCACAGAGTGTGCAGGTTTCGGGGAACCCGAGACCAATGTGTGCTGCATGCTGTGCGTATTTCAGACGCCTCAACCATCAAAGAGCCAAAGATGGAACTTACTTCTAGGACAAGATTAAAACTAGAGGGAGAGATGGCTCTCAGTGAGGATGGAGAGCATCCCTCATCCATGGGAAAAGCCAGGCTGAGTTGTTTTATGTAACAACACAAGCTAAACCAGTTAACACAAGCAAAAGCAAAAGCGAAATCAAATCACACTTTGAGATCCTCAAATCACACTTTGAGATCCGACATTCTACAACTTTCAGAAACACATTTAAATATAACATTCATGTCTTTTGTAATAAATACACAACAACTAAAAGAGGGTTTGATTAATTTTAAATCGAAGAAAAAATGTGTGCGCTTTCAACTTATTTTGCAATGTTAGAATATGTGCCTTTCAGATGTCAAGGGAAGAAAAACTTGAATCTTGACAAATCAATAATAAATTTGGTCTTAATCAAATGTACCTGAAGTTCATTTTTATTCTATATGCCTCTCTTGCTTTCTTGTTCCCTTCTGTTTTAACTGACACCAAGAAAGGGACAAAGTACAGGAAAAACTCAGTTAAGAAAAACACGCGTGTGTCTTCTTAGCTTCTGGTCACAGAAGTAAATGGATGGCAAAGTTAGTACTCGCTTGAGAGTAACTAAGCCCAATTATAATTACCTTGCAGGGAAGAGAAATTAATTAAATATCCCAGTGACAAAGACCTCAGCAGCAACCTAGAATAAACACATAACTGGAGACGGAGAGGGGCTTGAAATAAAGGAGAAGGGAAGGGAAAGGCAATATTTAGCCCATCTGTTCGGACAGTAATGGACGAGGTAATCTTTTCAAGAGTACATGGAGTGCATTACGCTGGAAATGAGACTACCTGGCGGGCAAAGTCAGCCCAGTTCCTAATTCTCCTCTTCAACTTTGTGATTTGCTAATATGAAACACATGTCTCCCTTCTGCACCAAGTTCAAATAACTCCGGAATTCCAGCCGTGCATCTCAGCGACTGAACCAGAACAAGGGGAGAACTTGTCAGGATTTAAGAGCTTTCAGCAAAGCCCTTCAATTGCAGCCAGCACCCTATTCCCCGGAAGGATATCAATTATAGATAGTGACTTGCTTTAGCAGGCAGTCGGGACTGTCAGACACTAGATAGACAACCATGAAGAATCATGAATCTTTCTATTAACTGTAAGAGGGGAAAAGAATGGGTCACGGCTATAAATAAGGCAGAGCATCGGAATGGTTTAACACCTTGCCTCTTGGTTGTATGTGGCATGAAAATTCAACTAATTCACAAAATGTCCTCTCGCCAAGGAAAGTCACAGGAATGGAAACTGTTAATGCCTCCCTCTGCCCCCAAAAATGTGGTTTTAGCAGCTGGTATTTATTCCACCTGCCACCAAAGTAATTAGGTGGACTTAAAGTAGCTACTCCTTCAATCTACAAAACATAAAGCACCTATTCTAGACCAGGCCACCACAATGCTAACAGTCACACTCACGCGTACAAAGGTACCTATATGTCATGCAATGTAAAATCAACTTAAACACACAAATTTGGAATTTCTACATTTCAGACAATGAGGAAAAAAGTGGAAAATAGGTGATATAAACTAGTGTCTTTATATTGCTGTAAATTATAATTTTTAATTCACTTAGTTTATTTACTCATAGAATTTGTCTCAGACTAAAATTAATACAGTAAAGGTAACACGTTGCATTTTCTTCTAATCTTGACATGAATTTCTTCTAGCTAATTTGGAATAAAAAAATTCCACTGTATATGTGTTCATTTATATTTTTTAAAGATAGTTTTCATGGAATAGACAATATGGTGCTAGTTTAGTCATTAGTTTAAGCAGGCTTCCCTTATAACTACTGTCTGTTAAAGTATCAGTATCTTTTAAAAGGTATCTCTTTTAAAATATCATTAGAGACCTTTGGCCACCGAGATTAAATTCAAATACCTGCAATTTCACTATCTTTTAAAAGTATTTAGGAGGTAAAGGGGTTAAGTTACTACCACAACCCCAAAAATGTTACCTCAAACCTGGCCTCTTATAAGGACGGCAGTTCATTTTAAACGTGGACTTAGAATATGCTCCTACATCATTCCTCATCTGATAACGCTTGGACCCGTTAGCCAGCACTCCTTGGAAACGACGATGACTTATCCTCCAAAAAGGCATTATGAGACTGCATCATTCCTCAGAAGGATAGATATTTTTAAAAGTGAGCAGCACTGCCAACATCTTTTCTACGATGGCAGCTTTTACACAAACAATTCTCTTCGTGTATGTTGTTCACTCATTATATCGCTGAGGATATTCATAGCACATGCTACTCTTTGGGAATATTTCCCCATATGAAAAGAAAAATTCCAAACTTTTTTTTTCCTCCTGAGTATTACAATGTCTTTGTGGTTTCCATTAAAACAGTCAGCAAGAATAAAGGGCCATTAAGTCAGGCTTGGCTTAAAAATAACACTTGCAACAAATTAAAGAGAAAGAATCAAATTAAGTTCATGGAAAAATCTGGAAATATAACTTAATTAAAAACATTTGACTTTCTAGTTTTTTGCTGTGCTCAGAAATCTATAATTCTTCCTCTACAATTACAAGGAGACATGATTAAAAAAGAAATGGGGGGGGGGACTCAGCTGATGTCATGTTAAGTCCTCAAAACATTCTGCATATAACGGATCTCAAAGCCTAGAAACTGTGTATTTAACACCATAATGTAACTGTGTATCTGAGCGTGTACCCCATAGGATGGGCTAAGTGGCAGAAGACACACTTCAAAAGCTCATGCAGCCTATGACACATGGAGGATATGAGAGTGACTTCATAATTTTAGTGTTTAAATGGAACAGGGTTACCAAAAAATATAGATCATCCAAAAATATGAAATTACTGTAAAAGAAAAGAGAGTGGATAATGGAAAAGAGAGAGGGAAAGGGGGAAGAGTTCAGGGGAGTGGAAGGGAAGGAGGCAGTCCCAACCAACGCTGCTCCGTCAGATTTTCCATCCTATTAGAAGCCTGAGAAACTGCCAGAGTTAGCAAACCACCCTTAATGTCTCCACAGGCCTCTGGGCTTCTGCACAGAATTTGCAGGATCTGTATCTTCTGATTGTCGATTATCTAAATGCCCTTCCCTGCTCCCCCTGCCAGGGAAGCTCCACCGGCCTTGGAGAAGGCGCCAGGCGCAACGAGTGTGGGTGACGGAGGTGCGAGGGTGGGGGTTATTCAGAACGACGCACGGGAGAGTCATTAAAAGACTTCTAAACCTGGTGTGGTAAGAGAAGGGGTGGTTCTCAATCTGACCACACTGCAGTTTTCAAAAACACACATCATTAAACACATTTAAAACCGCATATAACTTTTTCCATGACACGACTCACCCCACGAGGGCTGGCCTCAAGTCAAGGAACTGCGCCACCTATCTTCACACAGAGTGCCAACGGCCGCATAAAATCATGGAAGATTCCTCAGGCTTTGAGGGTTTGGGAGAGGAAAAATGGAATTCCCCCACCCCGACAGTATTTTCTATTGTGACTGCGTCTTGGAAGGGGAATCAAACTTGGTTAAAAGGTTAATAATAATTCATGTCCAGCTTACTATTACTCAATAACCATCAAAGTCGCTAACTCAAAATAGTGTTTTCTGGCTTACAGGATCAGAGTCATTACACTCTCTATTGAAGACTTTATTGAATTTTACACTAAGCTTTAGCTGACTGAACAGGTCAAGCACTGTGGCTCCGAATTTTCTTTATTCTCGGAAAGTCATAAAGCCCTCTCCAGTTTGCAGTGCTGCTAGCTAAGAAACTTGACTCCCTGCGGGGTCAGAGAAGCCAACCTCCACAGAAGGGGTCACGGAGTTGTAAAGCCGAGCTCCTGCACACCCTCCACTCACGTGCACAAGCTGCTCCTGGGTGTCGAACTCCCTGGTGCAGCCTTCCCAGTGGCAGTTGGTCTCATAGATGACTTCGGGCTCCTGTTTGCTTTCATCTTTGTCCCCTTCCTCCTTGACTAGGGTTGTCCCTTCGGGCTGTTCCTGAAAGGCAGGGGATGGGGGGAAGGGAGCAGAGAGGGAGGAAGAATCAGACTCCATGGGAGGGAAGAAGAAAACATAAAATCCTGATTTAGAGTTTTTTTCCTCTTAATGCAATGTTTCAATGAAAATAAAATAGAGCCCAGGTCTACCAGTTGGGTTTTGTGCATGAAAGAAGTCAAACACACAAAATCATTTCTGTGCATTTTCTCAGATTTCCCACCATACATCTTCTGAGATTTTTAGCTTGTGATTCAAGACAACAGCCCAAGTCATAATAATGAGAAAAAGCTGAGGCCAAACTTTGCTGCCCTGAATACAAAACTGAAAATAAACTCCAATGTCATCTAAAAAATAACCTAAAAAAACCCCAAAAACACACAAACACAAGACAAAACCCAGAAGAGAAGCAATTGAATTAGGTCTTTCCCCAAAAGTCTGGTCCTTCTCTTTTGTTTACTTGTTTTAATTCTTTTCAATATATCCATTTGTTTATTCTTAAATTTTGTAACTTAGGAAAGTAGCTTATTAGTACTTCTATTTCCCTGCTGTTGGTGACTGTGAGGCACTTTTCTGGACTTTATAAGGATAATGCCCTCTGGATTCAACCTCTGATCTCCAAGGCCCAAAACCTCCCACAGCACCTAAACCTCAGGGGCATAGTCCTTTCCAGTCTGCTATAGTAGCTTTACAGCAGCGCAAATGCAAAGAATTTCCAGAATTCTGGGAGATAATTAGGTGTGTAGATTCAGGTCCCAATCTGGAGCTAGATGATAAAAACTGTGTATCAGCATTGAAGTATAATCAGCAAGGTTGTTGTCTAGCAAAATGCAAGAGGAAGGATCCGTTTCAGAATCTGCGACACCAATTTATTCCATCCTCCAAGTTCTTGCGGAAGGAAGTTCGGGCTAAAGCAGCCTGAGGTTTGGGCTAACGTAGCCTGATGACAGCACTGAACTCCTTGTCAAGCACGAGAGCCCCGTGAGATGGTGCTGTGCGCATAATCTACAAAGTACGAAACTGAGGCCCAGAGACCCTATGTGACTAGAAGCAGAATCCAGATTGAAATTTCTAAACTCCTCCTTTCAGGATTTTGGGAGGGCCAGAATCTAGCCTTAGGTTAGACTGGTTGTGCTTTGATCCTTTCTGGTTCTCAGGCTCTCGTGGCAAGTGGGAAGTAGCAAAATATGAAAAAATAAGAACATGGTCAGTGCAAGAAACAATACTAATCTCTGTCCCAGCTCAGGCTGGGGGCCAGGAGCTCAGAAATTCAGGTCCAAGATCATGGATGAGGACTAAAGCCTGGGCACATCAAATTAATCCAGCTATTTACACTACGAACTACAGCTGCCAACCCTTCTAAATTGTCTGAACTATCAAGAAGGTACGCTCCACGTAGCATCCTGCATTGGCGGTATTTGCTTCTGAGCTACAGAAACAAGTCTGGTCATCCTATAGCTGGCCTTTTATCAAACGTATTGAGTATAGTCAAGGCCACTAATGCAGTGGACAAGGAAATTTTGTGAAAAGACACCAGGTCTGGGGAGGGAGGAGGGAGCTGCCTTGCACAGTCTGGGTGTCCTACCTGCTGTCCCCGAGCCCCTGGGCTGGGAAGGTCTTCATCAGGTTTGATCTTAGATCGCTTGTTGTGCATGGGGTCGCCAGTGCTGCTCACCGCAGACTCACTTGTGGGCTTGTTCTGCTGGTTGCATTTGCAGGGCCAGAGACAAAAATCAGGTTTTGATCAATGAGTGGTATCAGAATTAAAACCTGCAACTTGAGACAAGCAGGCTTATTTGGCACTAAAGCAATGGCTCTGACAACGCTCCCATCCCACGGTAGTGGGGTTCAGATAATGTGTTCAAAACTGAAAAACACATTCATGAGGCAGCTCTGCATCTTTACCTCATGAGTATAAACTCCCAGGGCTTTTAAAAGCTAAATAGAGCTGGGGCCCTAGGCTTTAATGAGCTCCAACAGCGTATCTGAAAAGAACAAAGTTGTGAGGTGGGTAGGAAATCAACATGAACCATTTGCGGACTTCTTTAATTAGAGCATCCAATATCGGTGTGGCAGTAAGAACAGAGGGCAGAGCACAGTCTTATTCTTACTCTAAAGTATCACATGATGCTGAGTAGCAACTGCGGTTCTAGCAGAAGGAGCGCACGGTGACCAAGGAGAACAATGCCTTCATTCACAGGCTGCATTTACACGGGACGTGGTTTACAGATGGCACCAGGGCGGAGCGCAGCCTTACCAAGAGGCCTGCTTTTACACACACGAGAAAACGACTCTGGTGGAAGGAGCTATTGTTTAATCAGGAGGATGTATACAACACGCTCACCGAGACTGAAGAACAGACCCCAGGGTTAAGAACACAGGGTGCCAGTAAGGAAGCCATGAGAGCACCGAGGCATCAGCACGGCAGCAGGGCCCTCCTCTGCTGACCAGCACGGGCCGGCCCCTCCACCTGTCCCTCTCACCTGTGAGGACTCAGAAGGGCCGGAGCTGACCTGGACGGGGTTCAGAACCGTAGGGATCCCTGGAATAGGCCTCTGTGTTGGAAAAGTTGGGGCAGGATGGATGAGTGGAGGGCTGTGTCCAAAGGCTGAGCCCAAGCTTTGCTGTCGGCTCAGGATCTGCTGATGCATATGGAGAGAGACAGGCGCGGAAGGGTAGGTGAAGCTCAAGGCAGGGCTGTGTGTGGGGAGATAAAAGAGAGAGAGGGAGGGCATCACTTATGCCGAACTCCAAGACAGGCACACGAGACCTGCAGCTTTCCAGCTGTAATTTTCCCATCCCAAATCATGCACATAAGTTGGCCAGTTTGTCCATTTATTTTTCAGAGTACAAGCCATTCACCAAAAAACGTAATGATTTAATGTCCTCCTCCCTTCCTTTGGGTGTCTGTTTAAATGAGATGGTAGAAAGGATTATTGTCAAACATCTTGAAAACTTCTAGGAGAAAGATGACCACAGAGACAGGACACACACACGTGCGTGCGCACATACATGTGGACCTGAAACAAGATTCTGCAAAACGGAAATAAAAGGCATCAGCTCAATAATAACTATTTATTGCAATAACTTTATATAAAAAAGAGAATGGGTGACTACATGCTTTACAGTACTTTTATTGGCTCTTAGCTCCGTATGTTCTTGTGCATGGAGCAATTCCTTTAATCTTAGCTCGCACCGCGTGCTTTCATATGTCTCCAGATCTTATTACAAGAAGAAAGAAAATCAATTGGTTAAATGTGTTTTGAACACCATGCTTGTCATATCACTCATTTGTTTGTAAAGATGGAAAGCTTGGTTCATCCAGAATGCCACCTAAAGAATTTCCATCAGTGCCGTCTGGTTACAGAAGCTGATGGATTAACCTCTCCCCACTGAAATCGGTGATCAATAGGCTTCGATAGAGGAATATTCCAGTGGGAGAGCACAGCTCCCTCTTCCAGCTAAACAGCATTAAATGTCTATTACAGCCCATTACGCATGCTAATGCCTGTCACTGCTTTATTACGCCACACTATTTCCCAGGCTACAGTAAGTCTGGAGGAAGCGGTTATGTTACCTAAAGATTTCCGGATCGGTAGGCAATGCCAAATCGCTCTTTGTGCCAGCATAGTTCAGGAATCAAATCCTCTTGAAAGAATGAAGTATTCTTGAGGAATTTCCAATGGCTTAGAAATGCATGAAAAACTAATAATTGCATACATAGCAATTTCTTTTTAAAAAAATAATCAGTGAAATATATATATCTATTTCCCCCTATCCTGCTGTGTAATACCCAGGAAGAATCAGGGTTTCTTGTAATGTCAAAGTTAGAACTCATGCAAATTTCCAATCTGGTGGGTTAATTACTATGGCTGTTAAGCGCATTAACAGAGAATAAAATAATTACAATAACAAAATTCAAACCATTTCAACAACTTTAAGTAATAATTCCAAAGATACTACTCTGTTCATTAATGTAACTCTACATTTTGCCTATCTGACTACAATCCATAACGGGCGGCTTCAATGGGATTACATTACTATTATTCCTACAGAGAACCTTCCATTACAATAGCTTGCCCATTTAAGACTGAATATCATTAAGAACACCCTAGGAGAATTTCACCAGGCTTTGAGGAACTCTCTTTTCATTTTATATTGTATTTCTTTAATAAACGCAAGCAGAAATGTGGTGAAAACAGTCATTGTTCACAGTAAGTTAGGGAGAAATCAGTAATAATATTCCGTTTCTGCAGCGCTATGGTTTCTGCCAGTGTTTCCGAAAGCAACCATGAGTGATTACAGCAGGACTTAGCTAAGGTAGCTGTGTGGATGATTGATAGGGCATTAATCAAAAGATGCATATCTGCCTCAGAATTTGTTCACAAGCTTTCTTCTAATAGCTGATTTCATGTTCACTGAGCTCTATGCCAGTTTGTCCAATTTATTTTTCAGTGTACAAGCCATTCATCAAAAAACACAATGATTTAACGACCCCCCTTCCTTCGGGTGAATGGGTATTACTAAGTGTAACTACCTCATTCTATTCATTAAATAAACAAAACCCAAAAAAACCCATTTCACATGTAATTACAACGTCACACAGACTTTGCCTGTCCCTCTGCACACCTTTCCAGAGTTCCAGGAGCCTGAACTATCCAGCAAGGTTGGGGAGGAGGCCCAAACGGTCATTTATGCTTCTAATTCTAGGAGGCACGATGTTTTGGGGTTTAAAAAGTCAGTACCTAATTAAAAATCAAGACCATTAAAAAAGAAAACATTTCACAAAGGCAAAAAAAAATGCCCTTGATTTTCTATATAGGTAATTCACAAACATTAACGGTTGGATAGGGTAGGTACATTTTAAAAATGATGTAGGAAGGAAAACAAAAATGACACTTCATATTCCCACCACAATTTCTTAGGTCCAGGATTCTCCCTGTCCTGGGGGTACACAGGTAGGGGTTGTGAAGGCTTTCAACACATTTTGCTCACATTCCCGTTTGGGGTTGCCACTTTCTTGCTGGTAAAACCAGCAATAAATAAACACTCTCTAAAATTCACATCAACTATCAGACTGCAAGAGCTGTGAGAGAACACCACATGGACGCGCGATCTCCAGCCTTCACGGCTTATTCATAATGGGCCAGCAATGGAAACACTCTCTTCTCTGCCTGCAAAGACCTGGCTAAGGACGTGTTACTGGAGGCCTTTCCTGCACCCAGAAGAGCTGTCCCTTGGCCCTCAGCCCTTCTGCTGCTGCTGGCTCCTGCGAGGTGCCCAAGGCAGGAGGGCTGCCCCGCTCCAGATCACAAAGCCCGTTTAGAATGTAATGGCAGAAGTGGAAAGTTCTTGGCTTTCTCACAGCAGCGGTTATCGGTTTGGGAGTCCAGGCCCTCTGCTCTCAGAGTGCTGGCGCAGAGTTCTCACAGTGAGGATGGGAGATGACGGGGCCCTGCACATGGGATGTCGAGAATGACAGACAGGATGCCCCTTCTACTAAAACCATGCCTCCCACATGCACCCTCAACCTCTAGGGCAAGATCAATGTACTAAAGAACCTGCTGAGGACTTCGGTAGGGGAAATAAGGACACCCGAGCCACCATCGCCTCCTACTCTCTAAGTCTAAGCAGGGAGGGCCGCGGAGGTGGGATTCCCGCATCCTAAGAAGCTTCTGCCTCGTGGCACAGCATGAGTCCCTCTGCAAGTCAGTACTTGCTGTGTCCCCTGCCTGGAGGCCTTGGCTTTTGGAGCTCAGCATGCTGCTTCCTTTGTGTCATCCGGGTTTCAGCTGAAATGTCATCTCCTTAGAGAAGCCTTCTTAGACCAATGCCCCCATCAAAATGAGTCCCTCTGCACCTCCTTGCCCAATCATTCTCTACTGTTTAACAACTCTCTTCTCAGGGAAGCACACGGCGGTCTTTGAAATTACATTCTCTCTCCCCCTTTAGGAAGAAAAGTGAGCTGGCACACAGTAGGCACTTAATACTGACTCAGCGAGTGACTGAAACCCTTCCTCAGTGTATTAGTTTCCTACAACAAATGACCAGGAACTTAGTGGCTCAAAACCATACACACTGTTTTTTTATCTTATAGTTCTGAAAGAGTCTAAAACGGCCCGGGAGGGTCGCATTTTTCTGGAGGCTCTAGGCTCCCTGCCTCTTGCATCTTCCAGAGCTTCCAGCATGCCTTGGCTCAGGGGTCTGCATCACTCCGGCCTCCTCCTCTGACTCTAACTCTGACCCTCCTGTCTCCTCGTATAAAGACCCTTAAATTATATTAGGGCCACTTGGATAATCTCATCTCAAGATCTTTTGTTTAATCAAATCCGTAAAATCCCTTTTGGCACGGAAGGTAAAGTATTCACAGGTTCCAGCGATTAGGACTGAACATTTTGGAGGGCCATTATTCTGTTTGCCACATTCAGAACAGTCACCTCAAAGAAAACTGTGCTTCTTCTGAAAACTAAAATTTGTCAACACGTCTGTAAAACAGTATTGCGTACACCAAGCCAATGTCTGGATTCACTTCTTTCTATAGCACTGCGGCAGCCCTCTGCTGATTGAGATCAGGATTTAATTCTACCTTTATAGGCTTTAAGAAAAACTCCCTAAATAGTTCATGTATTCAATCCACTATCTCCTAGAAATAGAAAGTATTAATATTGTCGAAAATTTTAAAAAATCTGTTCTGTCTTCTCTAAAGAAGGACTGTCTATAGTCTAACCCTTGGAAGCTGAGCTCTCCTACCTGAAGGCCCCTTGTTCTAGGTTCTTCTTCCCTATGAGTCACTGAAGACATTCATTTTACATTCTGATTCTGAATTCTGTAAAGTCAATAATAAATAAAGTATTATTTTAAAAAATTTTTATAGCTTTCACTTCATTTCTAAATAACTACATGAAAGAAGGGGTAATTTAAAACAACAACACACATTTATAAAAATGTGACTTATACCTGCTAATCTACGTTTAGTCAATAAGATCAGTAGAAAGAAAGTGTTCGATGGCCCAGGTCTTCCCAAGCAGTATGCTAACTCAGTCACGGGCCTCCTGAGATACGGTCAATAAGTGTAACAGAGGGAGGAAAAAAAAGGAGTATCCAGGTCATAAAACCCTTGAGGAATACAGCCCTTGTGCTAATCTGTGAAATGCATTCCAAATATCCTATCCCAGATGTGGTTTGCAGCAGAGTTTGGAGGCATTTCTAAAGACCAGTGTTCTTCACAAGATGCTTTGAGAAACTCTTCTAGGACGACAGTTGCAGAGCCAGAGTAAGTTAACTGAAATGTTAATTTGCCCCTCATTTTACTAGAGAGCAGAAAAGGAGAAAGATGTGGAGTTCAGACTGCTGACCAGTCAGAGTAGATTTAAGGCAACTGCGTTGTTTATTGAAAAGGGCATTCTACAGGATGCCGTAATTCCGGCGCAGACTTCTGAGCCTGCCTAAACAAGGACAGCTGCTCACGGTCAGTGCTACCTTTACATTCAGCTCTGAGCCGAGTTAAAAGTGATCAACAGGCCGGGCGCGGTGGCTCACGCCTGTAATCCTAGCACTCTGGGAGGCCGAGGTGGGCGGATCGTTCTGAGCTCAGGAGTTCGAGACCAGCCTGAGCAAGAGCGAGACCCCGTCTCTACCAAAAATAGAAAGAAATT
>CAUYSK010095663.1:0-49651 GCA_963575035.1 Avahi laniger | reverse complement strand
TGGGATACTTCACTTAGTAGAATGTGTTCCAGCTCTATCTAGGAGTATACAAGAGGTGGTGTATCACCATTGTTTCTTAAAGCTGAATAGTACTCCATGGTATACATATACCACATTTTATTAATCCACTCATGTATTGATGGACACTTGGGTTGTTTCCGCATCTTTGCAATTGTGAATTGTGCTGCTATAAACATTCAGGTACAGGTGTCTTTCTTAAAGAGTATCATTTGTTCTTTTGGGTAGATGCCCAGTAATGGGATTGCTGGATCAAATGGTAGTTCTACTTGTATCTCTTTCAGATATCTCCATATTGCTTTCCACAGAGGTTGCAATAGTTTTCAGTCCCACCAGCAGCGTATGAGTGTTCCTGTCTCTCCGCATCCACGCCAACATTTATTGTTTTGGGACTTTTTGATAAAGACCAGTCTCACTGGAGATAAGTGATACCTTATTGTGGTTTTAATTTGCATTTCCCTTATGATTAGAGATGTTGAGCATTTTTTCATTCATTTTATTTTAAAAATTAGATGTGGATTGTGATATACTTAGTGAACATATTTGTATTATCAAGTTCAACAAATTTCTGAAAATCCCATTGATCTCTTAAATTGAAAACACATATAAATTGTAAACAATCTAGGCTCAACTTCCCATATGTCTGGAATGAGTATTGGTGTGATTAACAGGCTGCCAGAAAGGCTCATACCTCCAAATCTTGTGTTTATTGGTCTGTTGCTGATTGTTGACATTTCTTCACAAAAGCTAATTGGCTCCTGTTACTCTTTAGTTTGAAGTAGGGTCTTTCCTATATTAACCCAGATATGCTTTGATTAGTGGGATAAGGTAGCTCATGGGGGTTGACCACTAAAATTAGGAAGGGTATTGAAACAAAAAGACTTCAGAATTATATTTTAAGCCCATGTACTTATTTTTTTCCTTGTTATATTTAAAAACAACGCTCATGAATCTGCCATTTAATTTAAGAACTAGAGTATTACCAATTCTGGTAGTTCTCTTCTGTCTTATCCCTGTGCCTTCGCCCCAAAAAGAACCACTGTCCTCAATTTTATATTATCACTTCTTTGCTTTTGTAAAGAATAATTTTATTATATACGTATGTCTATCTCTAAAGAATTTTGCTTGTTTATGTGCTTTATAAAAATGGGTTCATATTGTTCTAAGTCTTCTGGGATTTACTTTTTTTACCCAAATTTATGTTTCTAAGATTCATTCATGCTGTTTCACATACCTGTTGTTCCTTTATTTTCACTGCTAAAAAATATTGCAATGCATGTTTATGCCACAGCTGTGGTCACTTATTTGCTGTTATGAATAGTTCTGGTAGAAGCATTCTGATGAGCATTGTAAGGGGTAAAAAGTCTTTATTTAGCAGTTTTGCCTACGGAAGAAATTGTTGAGAACAGATATTTTTCCCTTTAGTAGTAATTCTTTAGATCTTTTGTTGCTTTTCCATTATATAATTTGCCCTTTTCTGTTTCCTCTTTAACTTTTTATTTTGATTTACAGAAAAGCTGCATGAAATGGACAAATAATTCCTATACACCCTTCATTTATTTTCTTCAAAGGTTAACATTTTACCACATTCGCTTTATTATTATTTTTTTCTCCTCATTTTTCTTTTTTCTTCCTCTTATTTTCTTTCTCAATATTTATTTAGTGCTCTTTTTGTTCTTCCTCTGAGGGCTCTTTTTGTTCTTCCTCTGACTACTTCCTCTAGTCAAAATACTGTGTTCTAAAGTAACTTGGGTTACTCTCCCACGCAGTTTAGGATGATGAGGTTGTTCATTTGCAGTAGGTTTAGTTCATTTGCTGCTCTTTGTATTCTATTTTAGGATTCAATCCCCCACTCCCCTGCTTGTCGATTTTATATTTCTTTTGTTGAATATGTGAAACATTAGTAGTTCTAAAAAGTCCAGAACTACACTAAAACCTACATTCAGGGAAGAGAGATTTCCTGCCATTCATATCTTCTGTCTTTTCCCCTCATTCCCACCTGTCTCCCATTATCAGTCCCATTGGGTTTTGGCTTTATCATTCCTGTGTTTCCTTTACAACAAATGAGTAGATTTATGTATCTTCATCTTTTCATATATTTAAGGGCCATTTATTTATTTTCATTTTGGTAAATTGTCTATTCTCATTTTTTGCCCATTTTGTGTGTGTATTTTTTTAATTCTCCCAATCTTTTTTGCACAGGTTTTAAATATTCTTTCTATATTAGGTATATTACCCCTTATCTGTGATACATGTTACATATATCTTTTTTCTAGTTGGCCAGTTGGTTTTTGTATTTCTTTAATGTAATTTTTGACAGCAGAAGTTTTGTATATTTTATCATCAAATTCGTCAGTCTTTTATCGTATCTGGAATCCAGCCACAGTTGGAAAGCCCTTTCTTACACTCAAGGTAAAGAGGAGGAATTCACCCAGGTTTTCTTCTGGTACTTATATGGTCTTATTTCTTAAATATTTAGATCTCCGATCTTACCTGGAATTTATTTTTGTGTATGGTATGAGATATGAATCTAGTTTTGTCTTTCTCAAAGGACTAATCAATTCTCCTAGCACTATTTATTTACAGGCTTATCTTTGCCTCTGAAATTTGAAATGCCACTTTTATCATATACTTGTTTCATACATACTTGGATCTGTTTCTCAACTTTCTGCTATGTTCTTCCGGTCTGTTAATTGCTGTACCAAATAATATACTGTTTTATTTATAGAGGTTTTATAGTATGTTTTAATTCAATTTAATACCATGTATTTTAATAAGATAGTAGTTAATATGGTTTAGTATATTATAATAAGAAGGGCTAGTATTTCCCTTAGAGCTTTTCTTTTTTAGTATTTTCCTATTTTTGCCAGTTAACTTTTTCCACATAATATTTAATGTCCATTTATCTAGCTTTGTTATAACAAACCTTATTGGGATTGTATTAAGCCTATCAATTAACAAGGGAAGACTGGAATTTTTATGATGTGTACGTATCCTATCCAATTACAAGGGATATCTTTACCTTTATTTAGTTCTACCTTTGTGTCTTTCAGGAGTGTTTTAAAATTTTCCCTGCATTTCTTGCTAAATTTATTCTTAAGTACTGTATTTTATCTTCTTTGTTGAAGTGAAAAATATTTTCTCTACCATTATATCTTCTAAGTGGTTATTATTTTACATAGGACTGATACTGGTTTCTGTGTGTTAAATTTATGTACTGCTACTTTACTGAATGTTTTTGCTGTTTGAGTTAATTTTATCATGGACTCCCATGATAGGAGCATGAGGTAGTTTTCACATTTTTCGTATTTTTATACTGCTATTTGATTTCTCTTGTTTAATTGCATTAGACTTGTGCCTTTAGTACAATGTTAAATGCTACAGAGATAGTAGGCATCCTTGTCTTATTCCTTATCTTTGAGGAAATGCCTTTAATTTTTCCCTATTAATTAAGGTGCTGGCTTTGAGACTGAGGTTGGTATGTTTTATTAAGTTAAGAAAGTGTCCAGCAATTCCTGTTTTCTTCAGTGTTTTTAGCCAGAATGGGCGTTCAATTTTATTAAAGCATTTCAGACTCTTAGGGATAATCATATTATTTTTCTTCTTAAATCTATTAATAGGGAGTATTATAGTAATGAATTCTGTAATAGGGAACCAGCCTTGTATGCCTGGAATAAATTTCCTTCATTTTCAGTGTTCTTAATTTTCAATTTTAGAGTATCTGGATTATTGAATTTTTGGTAGAAATTGTCTTGAAATAATCTGAGCCTAATGCTTTGTTTATGGGATAGTTGCATGATACCTTAAAGTTTTTTCTCAAGGAAATAAAAGTTTTTTTAAAAAACTCTAATCAGATCAACTTTTATAAACTATATTTCTGTAGAGAATCACCCATTTTTCTAAATTTTTAAGTTTATTTACTAAGAAGTCTGTAGAGGAGTCTTATGATTTTCTTTTTAATTTCTTTTGTTTTAATACCTATATACTTTTTGCTATTTAATCTTCTATATTTGTATTCTTTCCCTGTTATTGTTAACTACTATTTTAATTTTTCTTCAAAATTCAGGATTTTTATTAATTAGATTTACTCTTTTTTCTTGTTAATTTACTTCAGTGTCTGCATTATCTTTATTATTTTTCTTATTCTGCTTTTAAAATTTTCTTTGTTCCCTTTTTCATTTGGACTGGGATTTAATTCATTGATTTTTTTATTGATTGATGTGTTCAAGGCTATAGATTTTGTTTCTAATTACTGCTTTAAATGTATCTCATGGATTTTGACATGCAATGGTTTGTCATTTCTTAGATATTTTTTAGTATCTTAACAGATGGTAGAAAATTAGAACTATATTGTGGTTGAGTGGGTAGTGGTGAAAAGATTTCTGGAAAAGCTTTTCTTAAATGTTATCAAATGATAACTTCAATGTCAAATTCTGTTTCCTGAATATTTACCATGTACCTGTCACTGGGCTAAGTAGTTTGCATACATTATCTCTTTTAAGCTGTATAACATCATCTTGTGGTACATATTATTTCCCCATTTTCAGAAGGGGAAACTGTAGCTTAGAGGAATTTATGTAATTTGTTTAAGGTTGTATAACATGTAAGTTGTTATTGTTGAAATTTGAATCCATTTCTGATTCCAAAGCTTATGGCTTTTACTTAAGCAATAACATTGTGAGGTCACAGAATTGTTGACCAATATGGCATAATAAGGGAATGTTAGTAGCACATTGTGACCAGAGTGAAGTTAGTCCTTAGTGATATCATTTCTGGCTTGGGCAAATAGTTTATTGAGGTATTAATAACTAATATGGAAAACATGAAGCAAATCAAGTTTATGTAAGATGATGGGTAAGATTGATATACTTGTTGGACAGCTAAATAGAACTAACTGTCTGGTAGTAAGGTGAGTATATGGATCTGGAGGTCTGCAAAGTGATTTGTGCTAGAGATGTGAATTTGGGTCTCATTAGCTTATAGGAGATAATTTGAATAATGGGTTTTGAAAGTGGTAACCCAGAATATTGTGTACAGTCAGAAGATAAGAAGGCGTAGGAAGCAATGAAACATGATTTAGTGGAGGAAGAGCCTGAAAAGGAATCAAGGAAAAAAATAGTCAAAATATTAGGAGGAAATCTAGGAGATCATGGTGTCACAGGCACCAAAGGAGAAGTTTCAGGAGAAATGGAGCGTCATTAGCATCATGTGCTCTGAAGAACTAAAGAAATATAAAATCAAACATGTTCATTTGACTTAATAGTGACTTAAAGGACAAGTATCTTAACAGATCCAGTGGAGTGGTGAGGATTGGGTTGAGGAAGAGGAAAATGGAAATGGGGATTATCAATTGTTGAAGAAATTTGGTTACAAAGAGTAAGGGTGATAAGGTGGCGGTAGCTAGTATGAGGTTCAGGGTATCTCCATTGCCCCTCCCTCCTTTCCTCCTTCAACTTTCTCCTTTCTTCCTCTTCTTTTCCTCTTTTCTTTCCTTTGTCCCTCTCTCCCACCCTTCCTGTATTCTGCCTACTCTCCCTCTTTCTTTTCCTAATATGATACACTTGAATATTTAAGATTACAGGCTGAGAATTTAACTTGGGAAACAACATGACATCTTGTCTTAAATTATAGCTATAAGTATGAATGACATAAAAATATGTTAAAATATTTAGGTGATAGATCAGAATGATACTGTTAATAGTTTCTTGAATCCAGGATCATAGCCATATATATGCCCTTAAATAGACATACTTGTCCAATAAACTTTAGTAATAATATTTAAAATAATAATGAAAATAGTATCAATACTATGCTAAATTCTTTACATATTTTAGACAATTTAAACCTCATCAGCAACTCCATACTCATTTAATAGATGAGGAAACTGAGGCACAGGGAAATTAAGTAACTTCCCCAGCGTTCTATACTTTGTATGGCAATATGGTTTTAGAGTCTATGCTCTTAAACATAAGAGTGTATTCCTTCTCACTACACTAGGTATTGCCATACCTTTAAAAATTCATTTGTAATATTTTTGTGATAAATTATAGTTCAGAATTAGAAGTTGGGATATTTTGATGTTTTAGAGAATTCTCTCAGTATATAGAATAGTGAAGATTAAAAAAAAATTCTGAAAAAGATATACCAAGTATAAACATGATTAAAATTCCGGTTTCCTGTATTTAAGTTAAAAAAATTGAAATGCCTGCTGGGGGAAGTTAGACTATCTTAATTATACATTGTGGCATGTAATATCTCAAAAACACAATATTGCATCATAATAAAAGTGTACACAAGATAATTAAATGATTCCATGGAGTACCAATAAGAAATTGGTATATTTCTTAGTTTGTTAATACCTAATGGCCTTATACATGTCTTTCTTCAGGGAAAAAATGCAATTTCCATTGCGAGCTGCCTTCCAGAATTTATGGTAGAACTTCGCTGACGTTGCTTCTGATGCCAATGTGGAATAAAGGTCTTTATAATTTAGAAAGTCAAAATGTGTAAAATGGGTTGCAGTGAAAAATGACTCAGTTATTCTTAAATTTATAACACATAATACAAATTTATTTGAATTTTTTGGAAGAACATTTGAAAATAAAGTAACATAAATATAATCTGTTTATTTTGCCCTTATCCATATTTTTGTCTTATGTCATATTTGATAATTGGTTTTCCTTTCATGACCTTTATATTGGAACCCTAATCACAACCTAATGATAATTTGCTGTGAAACTAAATGTGAAAAAAACCCCATTATTTTTCTAGATAAACAACTCAGCAAACTTAATTTGACTTTATTTTAGCGTGAGAAATCTTTTGTTTGTTACAACATAAGATCTGAATGCAGAGAGGGTTGGATTAGTTCTTTCAAAGTATTTGTTCTTCCCCCTTACTCATTTTATTGTAGTAAATGTTTGTTTTATTGGTTGACTTGCCTACTGGGTCATAGGGTCATCGAGTACACGAGTGTATCTGTCTTGCTCACTGCTGTCTCCTCAGTACCTAATGCCTGTACCTGGCACTAGTAGGCACTCTAGTGCTTTTTTTTTTTAATGGAATGAATTTTTCTGAACTAAATGAATAGATATATAATGTATATGACTATTGAATATTTTCTTTGAGTTGGAAATGTACTTCTGATGGCAGCATGTTAGTATGTAAAAACTAATGCATTATAAAACTATTTTGTTTGCCTGTGTCTCATGTGGAAATGTCATGTTAAATTTAGAAACACTAGTTTTAGATTTCAGATAATGGTCTTTGAAGAATAATCATAGAATCCTGATTTTCAGTCTTACTGCTTTTACTTCCCTCACTCTTTTCTCCTTTATTCTTTCTTCCTTTCAACCTGTCCTCTTTCTGTTTTCTCTTTAATAATCCTGTTCTTTTTTGCTGTTGTTGTTCTTTAGTATCTGGAGTCCATCTTTCAGCATCTTCTCCTGAGATTGTACTGGACCATGACCACTCTTCTCCTTCAGTTGGCTGCCTCTCTTCTGATGCCATCATTTCATCTCCAGAGGATACACATACAGACAACAACATTGTGAGTCAAACTGTTCCTAAAGTACAGGTAAAGAGAAGCATATTTTTAAAGGAAGTTGGTATATGTAAAAAATTGCCCACTGTTTCAATTGATGCTTTTCTGAATTCTTTTTCAACTTATTTTTCTAAAAGAAATATTTCCGTAATAGATGTTATAATTTTGAGGCCAGTACCTAGAATTCAAAAAAACCCCTGGATAATGCTTGTTTTGTTGCAAAATGACAAAATATTTAAGCAGTCTTAGTTACCAAAATATCACTTGAATATCTCAAATAAGTATCTTTTATTAAAATTGACTTAGCTTAGCATTTCAAATACTGAACTTCAACAAGGAAAATCATTACAAGAAAGAATAATTATGTCTCTTTTCAGGGAATCTTACAATATGTTTTCAGATATTAGACTATTTTAACTTTAGGGTAAAATCCAAGAAGATAGCAGTCATAAGGTTTATTCATTAAAATGCTTATCCAGCTAGGCATTGCGCTAGGTGCTGGAGTTAGTCCCAATTTCCAAAGTGCTGGACACAGTATTGAGTCACCTATTACTTTTATTAAAGAGTGATGATCAAGAGAGGGTATGGATAATTTCAAATTTTGACTTACAGTTTAACTACAAACAAATTTTAAGTCCATATGTAAATTTAGGAACTGGATGTATCTATACTTAATCATATATTTTCAAGTTTAAGAAAAAATTTTAAATATTTTATACGTTGCTAGCAAATTAACAAATGCTTTAGACTTTAAAGTTGAGAGGACATTTTATTTCTTACAGAAAGATCAGGTTGTTGTAACAGTTTGAGGTCTTCTGTTGATTTACTTAAAGGGTGAAATAATTTCAGAACCTTTGCTACAAGTTAATTTCCAAATGTGGTTTCTGGTACCCTTTGGATATTTTCATTATTGGTATAGTGTAAACTTTCCTCTCTTGTGTTTTCTTCTTTTTTTCTTTTTTTTTTTAATGTGGTTTAGATTCAGCAATCAAGACACACTCATCTGGATATCTCACTTTTTCCATTGGGTTTAACCGATGAGAAGAGTAATGGAACAATTGCCCTTGTGGATGATTCTGAAGACCCCGGAGGCAATGACAATGTATCCAACATGCAGCTTCAGCAAAAAATTTCAAGTCTGGAGATGAAACTCAAAGTATCTGAAGAAGAAAAACAGAGAATTAAAAAGGTATGTTTACATTTGCCTTAGAAATAAATGTTTGAATTGCATATACAGGAAATTTGATATAATCCCAAACTCTGATTAAAAACTCATCAGAGGAAGATGATAATTGTTTTCTCTTGGCTGTAGATTTAAATCAGTCATATGAGCTTATCACTTGGAAAAGCCTTTGATAAAAAATGTATTTTGCATATTTACTTTTAAAGAAATGAACATCTTTTACTAGGTTTTTTTTTTTTCCCCTCTGAAGTTTTCTTTTTGGTTTATTTTCACTTACTTTGAAAGCAGGTAGTATCGTGTTTCTCATGAAGATGTGAAATTTTCTGATATTGACTTCTCTCTGTGGGAAGTCAGGCATCATGGGATATTTAATAAGAGTACTTAGATATAGTCATTTTAGTAAATTATTTATTTATATTCTCATCTTTCTTCCCTAAAAATATATCTATAAAAAGACCTTAGAAAGTTTATAGAAAATGTATGTAGATTTATTATGTTGATTCAAATTAGTTGAGATGCTCTTATTTATTAGAGTTAGTAATTTTAATGTTATATCAGTGTTTGAGAGTCTAGAAGTTAGAGTGAAGCATACAATTTATAATAATATTAGACTTTGAAACCATCCTTCCTATGGGTTCTTTCCCTGACAAATATTTTCTATGTTCCTTGAAAAAACTAAATATATTTTATGCTATTAAGTATTATAAAGTTTGTGTTTGGATGTTTCTTTTAGGATGTGGAATCATTGATGGAAAAACATAGTGTCTTAGAAAAAGGCTTTCTAAAAGAAAAAGAGCAAGAGGCCATTTCTTTTCAAGATAGATACAAAGAGCTTCAGGTAAGCCCAGTGAATTTAAGATGTAAAATGGAGGAGTTTTGATGAAAAATGTACTATTACTATCATTTCAAAAAGTGCTCAATAAATATCTTATGAATGAAGAATCAGATACTTAAATATGTAAAACATTGACCAACATGGGTTAAATGTATGAAGACTGCCATTTTGAAAAGTATGAATCTCTGTGAAGCCCTGAAGATTAGTAGTTTGAAGCTCAAACAATTTGGTAAAAAATAATCTGTTTCTGATGGATGAACTTTGAGAACTAGTCATTCTAATTTTTATTATTATAATTATATTTTAATTACCTTTAGAATCCTATAAACCAAAAACCGAGATATTTAACCTTTTTATATAAATTGTTTTTAGTCAATGTCTCCTCTTCTTCTCCTTCCTAAATTTTCTTACTTCCTGTGTGTTCTGCAACCTTCCCCAACCTAGTAAATGGCAGTTCCATCTTTCTAATTGTTAAGGCTGAAACCCACTCTTATTCCTTTTTTGTACTTAATCCATGCCTGTTCTTTTCATAAGACTTGTTGGCTCTACCTTTAGAATATTCAGGTTTCGACCATTTATCATCATGGTCACTGCTGTCAACCTATTCTATGCCACCATTATTTCTCCCTTGGAATATTAAAGCATCTTCTAACTAATCTTTTTGTTTTTACCATTACCTACTTACAGATCATTTCCCACATTGCAGTCACTGTGATCTGATTAAAACTTAACGTTGATCATGTCATTCCTCTGCTCTAAAACCTTCAGTGGCTTCTTATCTCACTCACTCTGAAAGCCAAGTCCTTAAAATGGTTTTCAAGGTGATACATTCACTTATATCTCTTCTGTCTTTTCCTTGACTCTTTTTTCTCAATCATTTTACTTTCTGCCAATGTCTGTAATATTCTTCTCAGATACTTGCATGGTTTTCTTCTTTACATCCTTCAGATCTCTGTTCAAGTATCACCTTATCAGGTAGGCCTTTCCAGGCAATGCTGACATCTCTCCACCAACCTTACTATATTCTGCTTTATTTTTCTCCATAGCATCTTTTACATCCTACAAACTATGTAGTTACTTGTTTATTTGTTTGGGTCATTGTAATCATCTCCTAAGTGATCTTCCTACTTCCACCCTTGCTCTTCTCCCTACTAAATTTTTAATTCTGCAGGTAGAGTAGGGTTTTCAAAATATAAATCAGATCAGATCCCAATCTCAATTCCCACTTTCTTTCCAATTTAAATTTTTTATCTTCTCCAGTTCACCACCAGGTATTTATTTAAACCAAACTTTATCAGAGGCATATGTCTGTAATTCACTCATATTCTTCTTGCCTGGTATGCTGTTCCTTCATATATATTCATGGCTGTGTTTTTAAAAAATACAAAACTTGGAAATAAGGGGAAAAGGTGGGCAGTGTGTCTTTTCAGTGTCCTATGGGTACATTGTTTAATAGGCCCACCCCAGGAATATTTAGGAGAGTGTATTTTATTTGACTCACTGTTTACTATTGACTAAAAGTGTCAGATATGGTTAAGTTACATGTTAATTTATAGATTTTTTTCCCTAGAAGAGATAGAAATAATTACCTTCTGTTAGAAAAGGTAACTTCAAAGAATACAGTTTCTTGCCCTGTAGGACATTGACAAATTTTATCTCTAATCTAGCCCTCTTTCTAAGTTTAACACTCCATTGTTAAATTTCTTATATAGATATTAGCTCTTCAAATGCTCTTTGAACCAGTCTTAATATCTGACTCATTTAGTCTTAACATAGATGATTCATATATTAATAAGTGAGTAGAATAAATCTTTGGTATACATTCAGTTTAAATTTATGTGAGTCATATATTAACTTTTTGAAAATTATACTTTTAACAACTCTCACTGAATCCTAGCTTCCTTCTGATGCCTGCTCAAATGCTACCTTCTTGTGAAGGCTTTCCTTGACCATGCTATGTCAAATAAGATCCCGTGTACTTGCTCAGCATTCCCTAGCCCTTTTGCTTTTTTTCCTTTCCCATAGCACTTATCCTTGCCTGTTATTTTATTTTTATTTGTTTATTTTTCTGTCTTCTCCCTACTAGAGTGTAATTTCCATGAGATTAGGAACTTTCCTCCCCATTGCCTGGAGCAGTACCCGGCATGTAGTGTGTGCTCAATTAATTCTGTTAGATGAATGAATGAATAAGTGAATGAATGAACTAATATCATGCACCCTGCTCACCAAGGGATAATTACATTTAATATAGCCATACTTGGAATTACGGTGCTTTTTAAAAGGCACTGTATTGAATACTGAGGAACCTTTGCATTTTCTTCTGTTTCCCTTGAGTGACTTACTGTCTTTAGTGAGCCATATATCTTTGCAAATTCAATTCTTCCACCTATAAATGGGAGCAGTAACATACCTGAGAAATGATCTAAGACCTGATGTAACAGTGCTTTCAGTTTTTCACAGTAAAGACCAATATAAATGCCAAGTGGCATTATCATTGTTGTCTTACTGCTTTACTATTAATAGCAAAAATCTAAGAGTGATGACTTGAGTCTTCAAAACTAATACTCAATTCAAAAAGTTCTTCTTTTTATAGGAAACGGTATGTCCAAAGAAAACTTTTTTCAGATGACTTTACTTCAATACCAGTAGGCGTCTCTCCTTTTTATAGCATTTGGATAAAAGAGTAAACTAACTTATGGAATATTTTATCACCTTGGCTAAATAAAGTGTAGAAAAATTTGCTAAGAGGTCTCATAGCCAAACTGAACTCAAAGCAGGCATACTCTTTAGCTTATATGTTACTGCACCGTCTCTGAGGAAAGCATTTCTTTCCTCTGTCCCCTCAATTCTGCTGGTGAGCCAATTCTTTGTTTTTTATTTGGTTATTATATTTCTCAGTTCTAAAATTTCCATTTGGTTCTTGTTCATATCTTACGTTTCTCTGCTGAAACTCTATATTCTGTTTGCTTCAAGCATGTTCATAATTGCTTGTGAAGCATTTTTATCATGGTCGCTTTAAAATCCATGCCAGATAATTCTAACATGGGTGTAATCTCAGTGTTGCTGTCTGTTGATGGTATTTTCTTATTCAAGTTGAGATTTTCCTGATTTTCTTAGTATGATGAGCAGTTTTTAATTACATCCTGCATAGTTTGGCTAGTGTTTAAGTCTTGTGTTTTAGCAGGCCTCCTCTGATACTATAGAGGTTGGGGAAAGATGGATAACACTTTGTTAACATCAGGTGTAGGTAGAATTACAAGTTTTCCACTCAGCCCGCTTTGGGCAGAAGGGATACCTCCTACTCCTGGGAGAAGGTGGGATTTCAGGGCTTGTGTGGGCCTTGGCTGACAGGACCCTACCGGAAGGAAGGGAGGCACCTTATTACCGTTCCATGGGTGTCCTTACTGACACTGTGTGAGCAGGGGAGGCTTTGTTAACTTTGGATGGTTATAAGAGGAATAAGGAAAACGGTGAGTAGTGTGTCTTTTCAGTGTCCTATGGGGAAATTGTTAAATAGGCCCACCGCAGGGATATTTAGGAGAATGTACTTTATTTGACTTACTATACTGTTGATTAAATGTTTCAGAGGTTGGGCCATATTTTTATCCATGGTATTTGGCTGGCGCAGGGCATTTAAAGTCTAAAAGTTTTTTGTCTTGCTAGGTTGTCCCTTTCATGGTCCTTCGGCTAGAGAGGGGTGGCTTTTCTTGGAGCTTTTTTGTGCTCCTTGGTATTTCTTGGTTGCTGGCCATTTCAGTACCCAGTTTGGAGTATATGAGGCTAAAAGAAAACTCACAGAATGCACCACTGTGCCAGTCCTTGAGTTTCCAGGTCCCCAATTTGTCTGCCTTCTCTCTGCCTTCCAGAATTTTCTTATATTCGTTTTAATACAGTGTCCAAGCTTGTGAGCTGTATTTGTTGAGAGAAATAGGGAGAAATGTATCTCTTTAATCTGGAAGTGGAACAGGAAGCAACATTTTAAATTTTAGTTATTCTTTGTGGTAGCTACAGTAGGAAATTGATTTCAGAGTTAAAATACATATTAATATAAAACAGGTAATTTTCAGTTAATTTTTTGTTTTAGGGAAACAGTTTAATCAGTTCTCATAGTGTCATTGTAGATAGGGGAAGGGTGAATAAAATATCAGTAACTGAAAATGGGAGATAATCTGTAAATCTCTTGTATTTGTTTTATAGTTACCAACTTTGTGCATACACATGTGTACATGTTAGATATTCTGGAAATGTATTTCCAACAAAAATATTTAAATTGTGTTATAAAAACATGATTCAGCAAGAATTTAGGAAATCTTTGCTATTTGATCTCCTTTTCTGTATTCCAGATCTTTCTGTGTGATATGGCCTTTTTTCAAACTAGTACAAACTTGGTTCTACCTAATAATCTTTTAGGCATAAGAGACATGATTCAATTTGTGAGTGTCAAAGGAGGCCACTCTATGGTAAATACATATAGGATGAAATATTCACAAAGTGAAGTTTTAAATAGTAAATATATATTAAATTTCTTGTTTGAATTTGTGATCTGCCAGTCATCCTTCCTATAATTGAAAGCCAATATATTTATCACATATTTTCTGGAGAATATGGTGATTTTTATTAAAGTATCTAATATATAGCTCTTCTTTATATGCATGGAGCTTAATGAAATAGAGAAAGTTTTCTTTCTGTTATTTATGATGATAGAGATAATGTATTGGTACATACATCTCGGTGGTATCTTAAATAAAGCAAAACATTTAGGAAGACTAAATTAGCTGGGAAACCCTTTTCCTGAAGAAATAGTAGTATGCATTTGTATTTATAAAATTAAATTAATATTTTATTCTGGAAAATGTGGACAATATAGAAAAAGGAAAACAAAATTTATAACTATTCTTCATCAAGATTCCAAGTATTTCACCTAATTTCAGAATATTGGGCTTTGAATTTTCAGTTTTGAAAAGAAATCTACTTAGGCCTCTGTGCTCAGACCAGCGTTGGATGTACCTTTGTCAAGATATTAGTCTGACCAAAGAAAGAATAATTAATAAATGGAATGTTTGTAAAACCTTTAAACAAACTTTTCTAAAAACAACATTATCTGTTCCAGCGAATTCTAACAGTGTTATTTTATGTGATATGGTCTGATTACCAGGATAGGTGGAGAGGCACGAATGTGCCGTAACAAGGAAACAACGAATATTGTGAACTCCGCAGTACAATGGGGGTGTGTGCTACGTCCCTGTTTCCTGTCCCGTCCAGGGCGTGTAGCCTAACTAGAGGGAGAAAGTGAGTCATGCTTCAGTTGTCAGAAATAGCTGTTCAAGTACTTTCAGGAAACTCGGATTGAGGACTCTTCGTCTTAGTACAACTGAGATTCCAATCCTTTTTGTCTTTTTTGCTCTAACTCCCGGAGCAACTAGGTCAGCACCTGTGACGAGCACTAAGGAGACTTGGCAGTTTATCAGCTAGCACATGTCATAATGCTGCCGCATTTTAAAGAATTTAATTAACAGACACAGCTGGTTATCAAATGATCATCTCTGATAGTTGTCAGTGTTGGTAGCTACGGTTAGCTTTGGGAATTTTTGTGTAAGGTTTTTAAATACTGGGCCCATTCTTTCAAAATACGTTAGCTATGGAAATGCCTCCTGGTTACAACAGCTTGATTATTCTGCTTGAGAATTTAATTAAAAAAGATACGGTTTTGTGAAAATAAAGTGTTTCAGAGGACCTTCAATATATCTAATAAATGGATTTATGTAGCTTCAGACTACTTAAGTTCTGTTGTTGATTTCACAATTTGTATTACTTAAGTATTAATTGATATTGTTTGCAGTTTTTTCATGCACTATTTATTGTAAAATGAGGACTAGTCAGGTATTGGACATTGGGGCCCTTGGCCAGAGGCTGCTATGGTAAACGTGCTTTATGGCATTCAGTTAAGGGTAGATTAGATCGGTGGCTTGATAACCTGGGATATTTAGCTTGATGAGCTGTATGTGGGGAATTAACCAGTTCTGCTTAGGTGACCAAAATGTAGTTTGCAGCTTTATGTAGGAATGGAGAATGCTGAAGGAAACACACATTAAGCATAGCTTGGAGACATCTTGTTTTTTCACATATTTTTTAGCATGATTAACAATACTCTGAAGAGGAGGAAAAAAATAAAAGGAGGATAAGGATTTTATGTTTTTGTCGGTCTTATACGCCTTACCTTTTATTACTATATTTTAGGTTCAATTTTTGGGGAATGAATAAATTTCACTTGTTAGGAAACCTATCCTCTTCACAGCCTTTGTAACAGGAGGAGTCATTATGAGAGGAGAATCATTGCAAGATACAGCCAAGTATTTTCTTTCTTATTCCAAAGATAATTGAATGATTGAATTATCAGATCCATAGGTTAGATACTAAGATTTGGAAGACCTCTTTGTCAAACTGTATCAGAACAGTAAGCATTTACATTGATTGATTTAAAACATAATGTCTATATAGTCTAGAAAAGTTTATTTAAAACAAACTGGTAGAATTGTGTATATAAAAAGAGCAGCATTTTGAGGGTGTTTTACTTAATGTGTCAGTTGTACATTCTTCAAAAGAAGACTTTCAGTTCAAAGTAATACATTTTAAAATATTCCTTCAGTATTTTCACTAATTTCATTTCATCCGCTTTGCTCCACTGATTTGACTCCCTTTAAATTTTCAAACCATAGTCTTCAATATTGGCTCACATTAGAATTTCTAGAAAAGTTTCAAAAAATGCTCAGCCACTGGCTCATACCAGTTTAATAATGCATTCAGTGGTTCAAACATCAAACAATGCATATAGTAAATAAAAATTTAAAATTACAAGTCTATTACTTAGCCTATGCTCCATCCACCTAGTTCCTGTTCCTCTCAACAGGTAACCACTGTTTTATTTTTTTAAAAAATCCTTCCAGAATCTTTATAATGCACACAAAAGCCAACTACATATATTAAAATATATATGTACATATATGTGTGTACACACATATATGTATATATATGTATTTATATACATGTGTGTGTATCCCCTTTCTTCTTTCCTCTATAGATGGTAGTGTACTGAATGCACTTTACATTTATTTACTTATTTACTTACATAAGAATATTTCTTGGAGGCCTTTCTACAATGGTTCATAAAGTGATTTCTTATTCTTTTTTTCTTCCATGAGTATCTGAAATATATCACTCCATTTTCTTCTATCATAAAGCATTGCTGTCAAAGTCTAGTATCAATCTCTTCCAATTTTTTGTTATGTCCTAGTTTTGGTCATTCTGGGTTGATTCCTCTAGGGTTATAATATATCCTTTTAATATATATAGTTTCAATTTTTTTCTTTAAAATTTCAAGATGTTTTTATTAAATTATATATTTAATATTTGTTTTATGTCTTACCATTTTGTTTTTTCTTATGATGACTCTTATTGTTTGCATGTTGGATAGTTTTCTCTTGAATCCTTTTCATGTGTTCATTTCTTTTTGATCTAAAATGTGTTTTTTATTTTACTCTATTTCTCTTAAATTTATTTTCAGTTTAACTTATTTGGTTTTATCTTTTTTAGTTTAATCATCAGTTCTGAAGTATTATACTCTGTTATAATTTTTTTCTAAAATCTCTCATCATTTCTGAGTTTTTCTAATTCTAATTTATGTTGTTCTTTTGTCTTTATTGTTTTTTATTTTCCTAATATCTTTTATCTCATTTTGAAAGATGAAAGTGGAGTTTTTAATTTCTTTTTTTATATATATATTTCTGCTTTGCTTTCATTTTCTGTAGGGCTGTCATTCTGTTCCTTCTTTTTTTCCATACAGTAGCATTGTATGGGATTTGAGTAGTACTTTTCTGTTGTTTTTTACATGAAATTAGTTCTCTTAAACTTTTTAAATGGAGGAGTGATTTAGGATAGTTTTTTTCCTCATGATTTTAAACTCCTCTCTCTTTTTGGCAGATTAAAAAGTATGGTGGCAACATTTTTAGAATTTTCTAACTCACTTCCTTTCTTCCACTTTTGTCTTGACCCTCTTTTCCCCTCTCTATTGTCTTCAGCTTGGTCAGTTTGGATTCTGTTCCCAGAAATTTCTTCTCAGTGTGGGGGTTTTATCTTGAAAGTATTTAGAGTTTATTTGGTCCAGTGCATCCAGGGCTGTGAAACCTTATTGAGAACCACTTGTGCTTGCTAGAAATTGGAATGTACAAGCCTCTCTCGGTTTCAGGTGCTGTCCTCTTATTGGCAGGCTGACCTTCCCAATGAGACTCTGTTAGCAGTTTTGGAGTTCTCATATCTGTCTGATGTCCTATTGCTTTAATCTTTTCTCCTGCAGATTCTGATGCCATATAGATCTTGGGACTGTATAGGCGGTTAGTCTTCACATGCTCATATTTAGCAATCACAAAAGATACTGTGGCATCTGTTTTTGTGATAGATATTGAATATGAGTTTTGGGTTGTGTTTTTCTTTTTTTTTTTAGGTCTTCTCTGTGTTTTTGTGAGGGAATTTTGAGAGATCTAAAAAGTATGCTATCACTGCCACTGTATTCTATATCCTCTCACTGTTAATAAATTGCTATCAAAGGGAATTCTTTGTGATGATAAGGGTTAAACATTACCTCTTTATGGAACTAGTGGTAGATTGCTGGAACTTGGAGGTCTCCATATTATCCTAGTAATATTTGAGGGAAAAGACTATGTTTTATTCATTTTTGTATGCTATTTAACACTCGTTGGTGTCTGTGGGAATTGTTGAAAATGGAAGTATTTGGAGAATAAAACTACTTGGAAAAAACTTTATTCTTTGTTTCCACATTAAGTTTTTTAGAAAGGCAATCACATTACATTTACCTGAGAATAACTAAATTTAATTTATCTATTTTAATATAGAAGATGATAAATTCATTTTTTGGGGGGAGAGACAGCAGTGTTTACAAGTATAGCTGTAGGATTCCTACTCATTTGATTATATGTGCTGAAACGTATCTTTTTCCTTTTTATCTGTATATACACATACCGATTACCAACACCATAATCGATGTTCCTATATAATAAGGACCTTAAAGCCATTCCTTTCCCACCAAAATATTAACTTTTAAACATTTCAGTTTTATACTATTTCTCCTCATTCATCATTTTTATTAGCTAATTAGTAGTTAGTAACTTTTTTTAAAAATGAGGACCATTTTAAGAAAATAAATATTTAATTTTTTAAATGAAAATAGTTTTAACTTTTTTGTTTCTTAAAAAAAACTAGCTTATTGGACACAGCCCAAACAATAAAAAATTATAAAAAATATCAATTTTATCATCCAAATAGGTAGTTTTTAAAAGAAATAAAAGTAATTTCTTAGGTACTTTTTTAACTATGGGGCAAAAAGATATACCTGAAAATTTCATTATTTGTTATTGAATAACAATAATAGGAAAATTAATTGACCTTTAAATCTCAAAAATATTTTGAGAACTAACAATATAAGTACAGTTTTTTGAAATTTTGTGCTGGCTTTTACTTTGATGACATTATGTCATTTTCTTATTCCTGTTGTAATAATTCAGGAAATAAATTTGTCATTTTATTTCTTAAAATTTTGGGGGACAGCTTTGAAGTCATTGGGAGAATATAATTTTTAAAACTTACATTGATGATTACTCTGGATTACTTATAATACCTAGTACAATGTAAATGCTATGTAAATTGTTGTTTATTGTTTAGGGACTAATGATAAGAAAAAAATCTGTGCATATTCATTACAGATGCAATTTTCTTGTCAAATACTTTTCAATCCATGGTTGGTTGAACCCATGAATACAGAAGGCTGACTGTATTCACTTGGTCTTACAGTTTTTACTCATTTTTAATTGTGAGTGATTCAAGGCTGGATGCTAAAACTTCATCAGCCATATTTTCTTGAAAAATTAGACAGTACATGACCTCTTGTGATCTATGTTAAACAAAGGTTTATACATATACATTTCAGAAGTGCTATAGAATTGTAATTGTGATAATTATTCTGTTCTGTTGTTTGATCTTTTATCTTATAAATTTAAGCAACTTTTAAAATTGTCTTTTCAGGAACATATAGTTTGGTAAAATATGGTTTTAATGTTTATTTATAGTCATTTCATATGCTGTTTGGTTGTTTTATATTTATCACTTCAGAGGGATGTGTTTTATCATCTTTACTAGATTGTAAATCACCCAAGGAGCATTCCCAGAGTACACACAGATTTTTTTTTGTACTCAGTAAATGCTTTTGAGAAGTGCTTAGTGATAGGCTTTTTTTAAAATGTGCATAATGACATTGCCACAAAATGGGAAAACTTGGTCTTACAATGTGGCTAAGCCTCGTTCTCATCCAGTGGTGAGGCAAACCTGTTATTTTTGAATGCTCTAGTTTACAATCTCAAGGGATGTATTTACTGTATTTCTCTACTTATCTGAGGTCAGACTGTGACCTCAGTCATTCTAGAACAAAGCCACAGACCTCAGCAGTAAACAAAAAGACTAGTTTGAAGCAAATTCTCATAAAATCCATATACTTGATTTGGTAGGTAAGTCCTGGAGCCGTTTTGTTCTCAACCAGACCGTTGAGATAAAATAAAGGAGAAATGATGCATTTGTACTCACAGTAGCCAGAAAAGAATGCTGAAGAAGAATACCTATTAAAAGCTTGGAAATCTGAGAAAATTTTGGCCAGGGTTAGGTGGCTTCCAGGGTCTATGCTTTCTGTATATCCATTTGATGGATTTTGAATTTTAGACTTACTCAGGTGTAAGTGTTTAAAGTGAAAAGAAGTAATTTAAGGGATATTTGGTATGTGTTGATAAGAGTTGATTTGAAGAGCTGTACTCTTCCTTCCTCTTTGAAAGTTTACTTTCTCAGAAAGCTGTGTGTGTTTATGTATTCTATCTGAGGGAAGAAGAATATCATGGTTTTGAAAGGAATAGGTAAGAAATCTTCTATCTAAAACCCTTTGAAAATACAGAGAATAGTGCCCTGAATCCCAAATTTTGAAAGAGGATTATGTAGAATAAATGTTTTGTGATTGGTTTAGTTTGTTCATTGCCACTTCATCATCTTTATTTAGCCCTGAGTTTTGAGGCCACTTCTTGAGACAGCTTTTTGCTGACTTTGCTGGTCTAAGTAGTTCTTTCTCCCCCTATCCTACTCCTGTTTTATTTTCCTTAAAACTTAGCAGAATCTTACTTGCTTATGTAGTTATTGTTTGGCTGTTTCCCTTTCTTCCAGAATGTAAGTGCCTAGAGGGAGACATATTTTGTCTTATTTAAACATATCATCAGCTCCTAGAATAGTGCCTTGCACATAAAAAATATATGTTGGTTGACTGAAATGTGTGGCTTGTAGAGTGCTATAGATTGAACTGTGTCTCTCCTTCTACCCCCAAATTCATATGTTCAAGCTCTAACCCCTGGGGCTTTAGGGAGATAATTAGGTTTAGAGGAAGTCATTAGGGTGGGGCCCTGATAATGGGATTAGTGCCCTTTTAAAAGGAGACACCAGAGAGCTTGTGCGGGCTCTCTCTCACACGCTCTCTTTCTCTCTCTCTCTCCCCCTCTCCACCGCCCCCCGCCCCTCGTCCCTGCCAAGTGGGGACCCAGTGAGTATGTGTCTGTCTTATAATCCAGGAATGGAGCCCTCAACAGAAACTGACCATGCTGGCAACTTGATCTTGGGCTTCTAGCCTTCAGAATTGTGAAAAAATAAGTTTCTGTTGTTTAAGCCACCCAGGCTGTGATATTAATATTTTGTTATAGCAGCCCAAATATTCTAAGACATGGAGTATAGGTGTTTTATATTTAAAGCTATAGCGTATTTTATCATCCATTTAACATGCCCTGTTGATCCAGCTTTCTGCTGAAATTTAGTTGGATTCACAATACTTTTTGGATCACAATACAAAGCTACTAAAGGAATTTACAGTTTTTAGAGGAGGTTTTTGTGATACAAGTATTAGAAATGTTTATTTTCTTTCAAGCTAATATATGACTTCTATTAAATGATATCTTCTAAGAAAATATGAAATTTGCTTTTAGTTATAGATACAGAGTAGAGAATATTCTAATTATGAAAAACAGATGTAATTATGTTACCTACTCCATCTGCATCTAAAATTATGCACTAGCTGCCAGGGAGTTTCACAAGTTAAAGCAATCTCTGAAATCACAGAGCAGCATAAAACCTGCAGAATCTGAAAAAAGCAGCCTTCATGCAAACACCAAGCTGCTCTTTGCTGCATAGGAATTTATGGATGCGGCGACAGCTCCAATCCTGCCTCTGCTTCAAGACATTACCAAAAACTTCACACATTTTAAAAATCATTGACACTCTCCCCCTCCTCTTTTACTTATAGTTTCATGAAACCTTTTTTCTCTTTCATTTTAGACTGTTCCCCACTTGGTTTTTGAAGTTTCTCCCATTTTGTTATAGTTTCTTGTTTCAGCTAATACACTTCCTGGATAGTTTTATTTTTAATGTGTGTACATTTTCTGTGTCTAAGTATACCTTCTTTGCCTTCCTTATTTTGTCTCTGTCATATAAATTTTCTTTTATTTTTCTTAAAACACACATAATTTTTCTAGCAACATAGTCTCATAAAAATTTTAAATATTATATAATAAAAATCTGTAACTTAGGAAGTGAAAGACGCGCATAATTTCACACCTTACAGATGACAGTAGTAGAATTTGAGTTTCAGTAGTTGAGGGTACCTGGTCTGGTATGTTAGCGTAGGATATGAGGGGAAATCTAAGGCAATTTTGTAGCTGACTCTGAAAAGGTTGCTAGAGGCTGTCAAAATGTTTTTAGCAGTTGCATAACACTGAACATACCTGCATTTTGGAAAGATATTTCTTGCACTTGATAAGGATGATCTGGAGGGAGATGAAATGGAGTTAAGGAGACCTCTTTAAAGCCTGATGAGTTATGGCCGAGCGCGGTGGCTCACACCTGTAATCCTAGCACTCTGGGAGGCTGAGGTGGGCGGATTGTTTGAGCTCAGGAGTTCGAGACCAGCCTGAGCAAGAGCGAGACCCCGTCACTACCAAAAATAGATAGAAATTAATCGCACAGCTAAAAATATATAGAAAAAATTAGCCGGGCATGGTGGCGCATGCCTGTAGTCCCAGCTACTCGGGAGGCTGAGACAGAAGGATCGCTTGAGCCCAGGAGTCTGAGGTTGCTGTGAGCTAGGCTGACGCCACGGCACTCACTCTAGCCCGGGCAAAAGAGTGAGACTCTGTCTCAAAAAAAAAAAAAAGCCTGATGAGTTAGTATAAGAGAAATATGATGGAGATATTAATGAAGTAGGGAAATACAAATAAAGATGGAAAAGGAAGAGGGAGAGATATTTGAAGGATATTTAGGTAGAAATTTTAGAGAATTCAATAACTATTGGAAGTGGGAAAGAGTAAGGAATTTAGAATGGCTAGGCTTTCAGACTGTGAAATTCTTCAGGCCCTAATTTGTGAACTTTCCTTGTGAAAAAATTTTTAAATGTATGGTTCACAAACATAATGATTGTTTCATTTACTCTATAGCAAATCAATAACAGCAAGGAGATATGAAATTGGTGGTGTAGAGGACTGTCAAGAGGTGGACACATAACGTGTTCCTGAATTTAATGATTAAATCTTCTTGCTTATCTTCCTCACTCTCTCTCCAATCTTTAGCGCTCTTGCCTCAGCAATGCCTTTACCCTAGCCTAGGGAGCGATCACCTTGCGCGCAGATTACTGTAGTTTTGTTTTACTGGTATCAAGTATCCATTGCTGAAGCCAGAATAATTCTTCAGATCTGATCATTTCATCCTCTGACTTAAAACTTCAGTGGCTTTCTCTTTTTCTTAGCATTAAGGCCGACATTTCAAAATGCCTTACAAGGTCTCATGTTCCTTGCTTATAAAATAGGAATAATAATACTAATAATACTTCCTCATTGGGTTATTGTGAGAATTAAGTTAGTTCATGTTCTGAAAGGTTTAAGAACAATGCCTGGCACACAGCACTATATAAATTATTTGCTCATGTTATTTTTATTACTTGTTTAGTATCTTGCTTCCTATCTAGACTGTAAGAACCATGAGGTTTGAAATGATGTCTGTCTTTCTTTTGATATTATGTTCTCAGTATTTAGCACAGAATGTATTAGTATTAAATGCATAATACATAGTCATTTCACGAATGAATGAATGCTATCTGAAGGCATGATAATGAAGCATTCAAAAATTCTAAAGCACAGGCAGAATTGTACTATTTGTTATAATGTAACAAGAGAATGAATGTTCATAGTATCCCCTGTTGCTAAGAAAAGGACCAATTGCATTCGGTTGCTTCTATTGTAAAATAGCAGCACTGAAATGTTTTGATTGTTTGAAGAAAGGTATTGGATAAATAGGGAGTAATGTAAAAGTAATTGAATATTACAAACAGAAAAGGAAAACAATGGCAACATTGAGTTTACTAAAATTAATAAATAATGTGATTTTTTTATGTAAGAAAAAGTTGATCTCTTAAGGGGTTTGAATCTACTCTTTCTCATGAAATGGTTAAGAAACAAGTTTATTCATGTATTCATTCATCCAACAGGTATTTAATAGATAACCTTCTATGTTCCAGGTCCTGTTGTAGAGGCTTGGGATGCATTAGTAGAAAAAGAACCAAAAATCACTGCTTATGGAGTTTACATTTTAATGGATTAATGAGACAGTATTTAATAAACATAAAAATAAATTAATTATTAATATAAAATAGAAAGTGAATAAGTGGTGAGAAAATTAGAGCAAGGTCGGGGTATTGTGAGTACTGTGGTAGAGGAGGGATGGTTTACAATTTTAAATGAAGTGATCAGGGTTTCATTTAAAAGATGACTTTTTTTTTGAAGATGTTTTTCTTTTTTTTTTTTTATTCCAGGGTATTGTGAGGGTACAAACATTCTAGCTACACTTTATGTCTTTGCCTCACCCAAATGCAGGTTAAAGGCGTGCCCTTCCCTCCCTTTAGTGCTCCCCATGTCCTTTAGTTGTAGATTCGCCCCCTCATCCCCCTAATCCCTGGAGAGTATTTCTGCCATGTGATCCACCCTAGTGTTGATCAGTTAGTACCAATTTGATGGCGAGTACAAGTGGATCCCGTTCTTCTGCTCTTGTGGTGCCTCACTTTGGATGATGGGCCTAAGTTTAGTCCAGGAAAGTATAACAGGTGCTAGATCATCGTCATTTCTTATGATTGAGTAATATTCCATTGCAAACATATACCAAATTTTAGTAATCCACTCATGGATTGACGGGCACTTGGGTTGTTTCCACATTCTTGCAAATAAAAGGTGACTTTTGAGCAAACAGTTGAAGATGTCAAGGGGGATTTGGGCATAAGGAAGAGCCAATGAAAATGCTCTAAAGTAGAAGCATATTTTAAAAAACAGAACAAACAAAACAGTGTGGCTGGAGCCGAACTGATGAGGGGGATGGGTGGCAGGAAATGAAGCCACCTAACAGCAGAGGTAGGGCAGAGGAGGGGGAGGCCTTGATGACTCTGATTTTTATTCAGGGGATATTGTTTTATTTTAATTGTGTTTAATTTTATGTATTAAAAAATATATGGATTTAATCAAATTGTGTTTAAAGAGTATGCTACAGTAAGAAGTTCCTTAGCAAATAGACTTTATATTCTGCAAGACAGGATAGCTATAGTCATTTGGTAACATGTATATTTTTCTTTTCAAATGAAACCTGGTCAGCAAAAGTAACATTCTTTATTCCTTTATGGTTGATGCAGACATGCCTGAGCGTACACTTTGTTTCCAAAAACTCTTTTTGTCAAAAATATTTTTGTGGCAATCTGTATTTTTCCCTCTAGTGGATCCCTCATTTTTTTTTTCTATGCCATTAGGTACATGATACTGAAATTCTGCCTAGAAGTAAAACATAAGTCCATCTTTGTTTTACTAGAATTGTGAGATATGGCTGTGGCTCAGACTTGGATTAGTTTTTGAGCAAGATTAGGTTTGTTGGTCCATTTGGGATATTTCTTATATAATACTTCTTTTGTGGATGTATAGCAGATTTAATGTTTGAAATAATTTTTAAAGTTATTTTCTGAGACAATTTTAAATCACTCGAAAATTTTACAACTAATTTTTTTTATAAGAAACGAGAGGTATAGATGAAATAGGTTTTGTCATTAGTAGAATTCGAAGAATAATCTTGTGTCATATATCCTTGATAATATAGGGTACTCTATTAATTTTAGCACTGAAAGTTTACTTTTAAATTTCTGTGCCTTTCAAGGTATCACAATTTAATTGATGTTTGCATGGCTGTCATCCTCTTAGACAATATAGGAAAAATGAGTCTTAGACATATTGCTGTCTACATTACATCATTATTAGAGAAAGGTATTTGAACTACATTTCAATTTATATTTTCACTTCAGCTATTTGTAACTTTGGTGATTTGTGTTCTGGGAGCAAAACATATTTACTGCATTTTTTACATTTACTTATTTGGAACTCATTTCTTTCCATGAAAGTTTTGGATATCTTTTGTGATTTTTAAACATCAAAGTAGAAACCTATAAATTTTTTTAAAAAATAAGAATTTGTGAGTATATATATAAAATGGAATATGAAAGCCAATAGAAAAATAAGTACATATGTAGTTATTTTTTAAACATTCATTAAAATTGAGCTACAGGTTTTATTCACAGATTGCTAATTCTCTTAAGAACAGAAAGGGCAATATAATAATTTGTAAAGAAAAACCAACCACTTCCTTAGTGGAAGTTGCATGGAAGTTTCATAGAATTTGTAGTAATGAGGACTTAGAATTTGTGTTAAGTGCCTGTGCTTAAAAGCAGTATATTTGTTAGGATGTGTGAGAGAATGAAACTTTTCCTCTACTCATAATGGTGTTATGTTGTTCATTTTATGAGAGAGGCATCACATTTTCCATATTCCAATGACTTAACAATTATTTTTTATACAGATATTAGATATGATATAAACAGAGTCAAAATTCTTTTTTCTTTTTAGTGCATAAACTAAGAATAAATAAATTCCTAGTCTTCTTTTTTAGGCCACTCAGCCACAGGATATTTTATTGAAAATAAATGCTTAATATAAGAAAAAAATATTTTCATTTGGTGGTTTGAAGGTAGGTAGCAAATGATAAGCTTTAGACAATGGAAAAGAAATGAGAAATGATGGTGTTTGGGAAAAAAAGTGTAATCTATTTACCTTCCACTAACCTCATAAAATTTGTCTTTTCAAAAATAAAAATGCTTTTTTCATACCTGGACTCTACATATGGTTTTGAATGGAAAATAAAGAAGTCTTCCTGAAATAATACTGAAAAAAGCAAATTAAAATGTGAATCAGTTGCCTGTTATGCAAATAATGATTCAGTTCAATGTTGGATTTCAAGGGCCAATAATTTTTATGAAAGTATTACTAAAGCAAGGTGTTTGGGTTGGATTTTAAAGTCCATGTCCCTTGGTTGACTTTCCTTCATTTTATTCGTTTTAGAGGGCTTGTTTATAGTATCATGGCATGTACTTCATTCCCACTAAATTCTTCCTTTTGTATCCATGGCAAAAGCTTTTGCATCCCGTGGACATACGGGATCTAAAACCTAAAGATATATTCCATAAGCTAAACTGTTTTTCCTTATGCCATAGACCTTCTTGCATATACCTAAATGTATTATATTTAATTTTATATCATTAAGTCCATATACACTTGGCATACTTTTTATTTAAATAGGAGCTGAATCAGTAATTAGTGACCACATGACAGCGATAGTACATATAATGCCAATTTTCAGATTATTAAGGACATTATTAAGGATTATTAAGTGACATTGAGATGGTTGCTAAAGCATTTCAATAGAGCGTCTTGATGGGCATACTACTATTAATAGATGTTGCAGCTAGCCTGAAGAATGAGACACTCAGCGTTATTGCTCTTGTAGAGCTTATTACAACCTAATAGGTTGTAAGTATTTAACTATTATTGCTTGTTATACTTCAAAGTTTTGTCCCTGAAAAACCAAGCCCAGAAAAATGCTCCAGTCATTGGAGAAAGCCTTTCGAAAAGAGATTGTCATCACAAGTAAGGATAATAAAGTTGAGTTTTGCCTGTTCTTTTTGATTTTCTTTTATTTCAGCAAAAAAAGTTCGTGCTTCCAGATTAGAACTTATTTTTGTTTTCAATTAGATATCTAAGTCAAAGGCATCTGTCAAAGTTGTGATCTAGTGGCTTCTAAATTTATTAAAAAAAAAATCAGGAAATATTCCCAAAGATAGTTATTCACGGATTTCCTTTTACATTTATTTCACCTTGGTTGTGCAAAAATTGATGAACTACGGGCTAAATACTACTTTCTAACCCCAATACTATCTTAACTCCATGCTTGTGGTTTTGAGTTGTCAGTAATCTTCAGGATGAATATTGTAGACTGGTTATTTGCAGCCAACACAGCTGTCCTCCTGACAGAGGTTCATGTGAGGAAAAACAGTCAGACTGGGCTCAAATTACAGGACAAAAGAGAAGCAAAAGTATTGTATTCTATGAAATGGTGATGGTGTTATAGTTTTTGCCATAAACCCTTTTGGAAAATCATTTTTAAAACATTGTGGAAATGCCACAAATCTTGAAATATAATTTTTTCCCCTTGTTTTGAAGCCTAGGATGTTATGGGGATGATAGTCATAACAAATTAGTCTGTTTTTGGAAGGATTACTTTGTGTGCCACAGTTCTTTACCCAGAACTAGGAGACCGTTCACTGTTTTTGTGTAATTATAGCCCTGATAGACTTGTTTAGTAACCATAAGATGATATATAAAATTACAATCAAATATTTATTAAATTAGAAGTTAATATTAAAGCAGAAGTTAGTATTTTTCACTATTATAATACCTTTAAAATCATTATTAGAAACTCTGTCGTTTGAAGTGTGCTTCTTTGGGAACAGATTTCTTAGGGCTTGAAAATAAATGAATTTTTACCAGCTGAGCTCCTATTATATTCTAGGAATGGATGAAGGATATAAAAATATATGAGGAATGGTCCCTAATCTTTAGACTCTAACACTGGAGATATGATCATATGTTACAAGACAAGCCAGTATGGGATAAATTTTATAAGGATAGAGTTTAGTAATTTGTACATGTGGGCTACAATCCCCAATTCTTCTTTAAAGGAATTATTTCTTTCATAATCGGAAAATACTTAATGTAATGAAATGTTTCATTAAGTTTTTACAAATTAATATATAAATTTATTTCTCCCCATTCAGAAAGTATTCTTGATGGCTAATTATTCTTACTAGGAAATTACAAACATATATGATTAAACTATGGATATTGGCCGGGCGCGGTGGCTCATGCCTGTAATCTTAGCACTGTGGGAGGCCAAGGCAGACAGATCGCTCAAGGTCAGGAGTTCGAGACCAGCCTGAGCAAGAGCGAGACCCCATCTCTACTAAAAATAGAAAGAAATGATCTGGACAACTAAAAATATATATATAGAAAAAATTAGCTGGGCATGGTGGCGCATGCCTGTAGTCCCAGCTACTCAGGAGGCTGAGGCAGGAGGATCGCTTGAGCCCAGGAGTTTGAGGTTGCTGTGAGATAGGCTGATGCCACGGCACTCTAACCAGGGCAACAGAGCCAGACTCTGTCTCAAAAAAACAACAACAAAAAAAGCCCTATGGATATTGTAAATAAAATAGTGACAGAGGGTATAGTGAAAACAGATTTGGGATTTATTGCTTCAGTAATGACAAAAAATATCAGTAACTAAAAGTTCCAAATAGTAACATGATGATACATTAGCTTGAGTTAAGATATATTTGATATCTCTTAAGCATTTTAAGAATGACTTTCTTGCCTAGTTTTTACAGATTACATTTTAGACAGATATTGAAAAACTTGGAGGGTTTCAGAAAAGAGCCTCATAAATAATTAAAAGGAAAATATGACCTGGAAGTGTGATGAATTATTATATATCTTTAATTTTTGGAGTATTTTACAAAAATGATAAAAAATATTACTTTTATATATCTGTATATTACCTTTCATAGGAATAAATTAGCAAATGAGAAAAAATTCCTTGTTTACACTATTTGTCTTGATTTTTCATTTGGAAAATGTGCTCCATATTTTGTGAAAGTTAAAGATTGGGAGTATTAATGGTCTAAAAATAAAGCAATCTAGTTTGATGCCCTATTCCCCTCTTTGCTAGGATGTAGTTCCTCTAGTCATTTTCCTCAGCTGATCAGTATATAAATTTGTTTTATGTGTGTTTGTGCGGAAATCACCTTATTTAATATATATTGTTGATTTATTAACAGTGACCTGATGGCCAACAGCAGTATAACTCATGCCTAAACGAAGTGTTTTGTGTGTAAGGCACATCACAGCCTTTGCACTTATGAACATTAGGCAGCACTTTAGTACTATGCTTGGGAACCATTTTAAACAGTGAAGTCACCAACAATAAGCACGAAAATGTGGAAATCATGTGCTAAAAAGACTGAAAATGACACTTGTTTACAGTAGGACAGCTGAAACAAGAAGGCAGAGCACCCTGCTTGCCCTTAGCTGGGAATGTGTGTGTTGGGCAACTCAAATTTTTCACCACTTTGCACATGTCCACAAATGACCACAAAAGTACCTGCAATGATTTTGGGGTTACAAATCTAGCAAGTAGGTGGATTTACAAATACGGACTCTGTGAATAATGTAGATCGACTCTGCTTGGAAACAGATGGCTCTATTGATGTCTTATCTTTTGCTTTTCACATTCATCTCTATCTTTTTGGAGATTTTCTTCAGGGAATCTCATTTTTCATTATTTTATTTTCTGTACTTTAAAATCTATTCTTTTTTTTCTTTTTGAGACGGGTTTCTCGCTCTATTGCCTAAGGCTAGAGTGCGGTGGCATGATCATAGCTCACTGCAACTTTGACCTCCTGGGCTCAAGCAGTCCTCCTGCCTCAGCTCCCAAGTAGCTAGGACTACTGCATACCACCATGCCTGGCTAATTTCTTTTATTTTTTGTAGAGATGGGATCTCACTCTGTTGCCCAGGGTGATCTTGAACTCCTGGCCTCAAGTGAACCTCCTGCTTTGGCCTCCCAGAGAGCTGGGATTACAGGTGTGAGCCACTGCATCTGGCCTAAAATCTGTTATTCATTTCTTTTATTGCAGCTTTAAATTTAGATCATTAGGATTATTTCTGAATAGCCTTCCTTACCTCAGAGTCTATAGACTTTATGATTGTCTAGTCTAGTTTTACATGTGTTTGTCCTTTTAAGTTTTAAAGAGAATGTGAATTACAAGTTTTCCAAAATGTTTTCCTATTTTTTGTTACATTTCTGTTAAAGACCTTTTCTATAAGCACTCAGTTATTATCATTTTAAAAATATACCTGATGATTTATTTTGATTTTTTTCTATACTTTTATGATAGATATCTCTGCTTGTCCTTTATTTGGAGTTGAAATGACTCTGGCAGAATTTGTGTGTGTGTGTGTGTCTTTTAGTCTTAACATCTCTAGTAGGGGGAGGGGTTTATGAATTTGTCAAAAGTCTAATAGCTTGAGGAATGTGAGGTGCTTATAGGTAGCAGAGAACTTTTCTTCTGTTTGGAAGACTTCTTTTTTCATATTTAGTGTGGGAGTCAGGAGTTTGTTGGCATAATTCTACTGTTTTTTTATCTAGCTTATTGGCTCAGGCAATTTGAAGGAATGGTTTTTGAAGAGGAAAACAGATTTTATTTAAAGCAATTTTTTTAAGCTCCTAATATGAGCTCATCATTTTCTTGGCATTATAAATAAATAGTCCCTTTTTTCTAAAGAGTTCAGGTGGCTTAAAATCACCTATTTTTATTTCTTTCCTATCCCTGCCTATAGCATACTCTTTTCCTCTCCCCTTCTAGTCTGAAGAAGTCATAGATAAACTAACTAGCCTTGTGGGAATGAGTTGAAGGGCACGTGACTTCTGTAGTAGGGTTTGGGGACATTCTCCTTGCATGTAAATTCTGAAGCACATATTTTTTACACTTGTATCCACTCCTTAGGATGCATTTCTTTTTTTATACTTCAGAAAATGGTTTTCTGGATTTCTAGTTTGACTAGTAAAGCAAGGAAATCTGGTGGAGTGATACCATATACAGTTAGTTGACAGGAAAATTAACTCAGAGTACTAGCAAAAGCAAAAACATTTGGGTACCAAAAACAAGCAAACATAATAACAGGCCCCCTCTCCAAATGGACAAAATCAAGATAGTCTGAAATGATCGGTCTAGCTGTGCAGTTCCATCAATCAGACTTTCCAAGTGTCTCCTATATAGTGTTAACATTTTACTCTATATGGAGGTGAGATTTTACTATAATTATTTGCTTGAAGAAGATACCAAATATTAGTAACTGTTTTGTTCGGAGTATAAAAGTATTTTATTTAAATACTTTAACCATTTTGAGTAGAACTCTAACATAAGGTAAACATCCCCCCCCTCCTTCCTTTCTTTTTCTTTTTGTGTTTGGAGATTATATTAACTATCAGTTACCACGTGTTTGGACCAGGCCTGACACTGACATGTAAACCATGTTACCATCTTGGCCTGTCGTGGAGTCAGGACTGTTTGTTCCTACAAGGGAACCAGGAAAAGAAAACAAAACAAAACAAAAAAACACCTTTTTTTTCATCTTATATATAGCAGAGATATTTGCCATAGATTTTTATTTTCTCAGAAATGATTATTAGTTTATTATCAGAGAGTAAATTTGAGATACTTTGAGGGGTGAATTAAAAAACAAAAAACAGCTCCTCTTGCTTTTTTCTTATCCTTAATCCCCTTCCCAAAGAAACACAAATAGATCATTTTATCTAATTTCTTAGTAATAAATGGAAAAAATAAACAGGCAACTCTAGTCACTAAGGCCCTAATTCAAAAGAACAGGATACTCCCAAAGTGGAATTGGTTGGAATATTTTATGCTTGTCTAGCCTGGTTAGCCGTGAGCAGAAAATAATTAGTAATTGATGGCAGAGCAGGAAGAGAATCTGATTCATAGGTACACTAATCAGAATAATAATTATTGGAAAATTGGGACATATCCATATTATTCTGTTAAATGTGAATTTTTAAAGTGTTCCTTCAGTCCTATTAGAACAAACAAGACTTATACTGTATATTATTATACTGGAAATTTTAACAGTGATTAAAATATGGTGATTTTTATAGTTGTGGTTACATTATCTCTTAAAGAAAACTTGTATAGGCTTAACATTAAATAATTTAACTTCAAAATTTTGTTTTAGGCTCATATTTGACAGGGTTAGGCTTAATCTATTGATGACTAGTTTATTTTCTAAAGCTCGAAAAGTTTTGTTCAAATTGTATAATATGTTATTGCTTGGATATATGCCTTTTTTTATTCCTAGCAATGAAGAAAGCTTTTTGAAATGATTACAAGCATGAAAGTAGACAGGAGACTAGGAAGGTCTGTTTTTGTTCATGCTTTCGCAGCCACATGTAATTCATTTTTTGATCACCTATCTGATCCTAATGTAACATTCCCATTCATGAAAGTAGAGAACAAAAAAAAGTGGTCTTTGCCCTGTGGTAAAATCCTTTTTTTTTTTCCTAAACTAAAATTTGATAACTATTCCAATTTCTTATATGGATCATTACATGTAATTTTCACTTTTTTTAAATAGAGTTGTTGCTAACTGAAAAAAATATTTTCCATTTTTCAGTGTATTTAATCAAATTAATTCCTCCTATATTCTTAACTAGAATTTTTGTTTTAATAAGGCTGTGTTTTATCTGGATGACATGTAAAATACTTTTCCAGCATCACTGTTGGTTATTAAAGCCCCAATGTCAAGTAGCTTTTCCAGCCAGGTCAATTGTCCTCAATTTGAAATAGTTAATTTTTCTAGACTTCTTTCAATTTTAAGCATAATTTTGGAAGTAATCACTGTTCCTCAGAGATGAGTATTTTTCATGCCAGGCATCAGTCTTATTATTATCTGTAATGCTTCTACCAAATGAGAGTATGCTTTTGGTATATTTTTTTCATAATGAATAATTTGAATGTGATAAAATTCATGCTATTCATATATTGTTATCCATCTAATATGACAGTCCCAATTTTCATATAAATTCTTTACAAGCATAACCACATAATATTCCATCATAGGAATAAACCACACTTTTCAAAATCATCTCCTTGTTGTTCTATATGTAGATTATTTTTAATTTTCTTACTCTTTTAAAATCACGCTATCTCTGAATATCTTTATGCAGAAAAGTCAGCCTTGATGTATGACTTTTTTTAGTTTAAATTATTAGGAGAGGAATTACTAGATCAAAGGATGGAAGTATATACATAAAATTAAATTGGTTTCATGAAAGATTGGGCCAAGTTACATTGTCAGTTCTTGTCTCATACTCTTCTGTTGGCTCACTTAAATTACATGTAAAAAGAGTTTTATTATTTGAAACTCAGAAACTAGTATTACCTTTAAATTTGAATTTTTTTAAATTATACATTTTTCAGTGTATAAAGTCTTGAACTTAAAAATATTTTCATCAGTTACTTTTGTATTTGTTTTTATGAGTTATCTATTTCCATCTTTAAAACATTTTCCTTTTGGGATTGCAATATTTCTTATAAATTTCTATAGATACTTTTTATGTCATGAGTATTAATTTAAACCCTTTATTATTTTAACTCTATTATTTATATTATAAATGTGTTTCCTGGATTAATCATTTAATGCATGATTAATAAATACCAAGCACCAACTCACCAGACATTGTTAGCGGAGAAAATTCTGAACCCAAGAGACAAAGTCCTAAATTTGTAGAGTCTACATTTTAGTGGGGGTATAGACATAGAACAAATAGATATATTTATAGTTTGTCAGGTGGTGATAGTGCTATGAAGAAAAATAAGGAAGAATTAAGGGAGCTGGAAAATGATGGGATATGATATTTTATATAGGGTGGTAATGGAAGGCCCTTCTGACAAGGTTATATTTGAGTAGAGACTTTAGGAAATAAAGGTATTGATTGGCCTTATGGATCTTGGAGATGTGTGCACGAGGCAGAGTATGTATAGGAAATCAGTAAGTGTAAAGGTCCCTGAGGTAAGGTTGTATTTCATGTGTTTCAGAAAGAACAAAAACTTTTGGGTGCTGGAGGTGATAATCACAGCAAATAATAGGAAGATACCATGGGGCTGTATTATATAAGGCCTTGTAGGTCAAGGTAAGGATTTTGGATTTTACTCCAGTTGATATAGAAAGCTATTTTAAATAAAAGAATGCTATGATTGTCCCTAAGTAACAACAACAGCAACAAAATCCCTCTGATTGCTGCAGGGAAAATATACCCTGTAGGTGGGGGGGAGACTGGTAGGAGGCTATAGCTGTGTTCAGGGAAGAGAGGATGGATGGTTTGGATTAGGATAGTAGCGATGGAGCTGGTGAGAAGTGGTTGAATTCTGATATATTTCAAGGGAGCACTCTCATAGCTTTTTGTCAGACTAACGTGAAGCATGAAGGAAGGACAGTAATAATTCAAATCTTTGATCTGAAAAGCTTGAAAATGTTCCTATTTACTGATATGGGAAATCTGAGGCAAGAAAATGGCAAGGTGAAGGAATCAGTTCAGTTTGGAGAAGGTTAAATTTGACATGACTTTTAGTCATCCGGTTAGTTGAATAGGCAGTTGGTACATGAGTCTGGAGTTAGGGACTTGGGGCTGGAGAGTTTAAACATGTGGCTAGATGATATCACCTTCAGAGTCGATGTAAAGGTGGTCATCCCTTTGTAGCCGCAGGTTCCGCACCTGCAGATTCAACCAATTGTGAACAGAAAATATTCGGGGGAAAAATAAAAATAATACAACAATAAAAAAACACAAAAAACAATACAGTGTAATTATTTACATAGTATTTCATTTGTATTAGGTATAATAAGTAAACTTTAGGTATAATAAGTATAATAAGGTACTTATTGTAAGTCTTATTAGGTATAATAAGTAATCTAGAAATGATTTAAAGTATCCAGGAGGATGTAATAGGTTATATGCAAATATTATGTCATTTTATACAGGGACTTTAGCATCTTTGGATTTTAGTATTTGCCTGGGGTCTTGGAACCAATGCCCTGTAGATACTGAAGAACCACTGTAGAGAAGTTTGAGCCCTGAGAGGCAGTATTTAACTACAGATTTGAGCCACACTGCCAAAGTTTGAATCTTGCCTCAGCCAACCTTGGGCATATTGTTTACTCTTAATGAGCCTCAATTTCCTCATCTGTAAAATACAGATAAACACAGTACTTATCTGTTAGGGTTATTTTGAGGATCAAATCACTGTGTTAATATATATACTACTTAGAGCTATGTTTCATGCATAGAAAGTTCTGTTATCAGTGGTTCTTAAATATTCTGGTATTAGGACCCCTTTATGATCTTAACAATTGTGAATCTTAAAGAGCTTTGATTGATATGGCTTATATTTATTTATATTTACCATATTTGAATATAAAACTGAGAAATTTTAAAAATATTTAACTCATTTAAGAAACAATGATAAACCCTTTATGTGCTAAATAACATTTTTAGCTATATTTTCCAAAATAAAAATAAACTTAGAAGAATGGCATTGTTTTGTAATTTTGTAAATATCTTTACTTCACAGAAGACAGCTGGATTCTCATATCTCTTTGGTGATATCACAGGTCATGCAACCTCTGGAGAATTCTGCTGTATATTCATGAGAGAATAAGACTGAAAAAGACAGATAATATTTTAGTAGTTTTATGAAAATAGCTTGTGAACTCCCTAAAAGGGTTATAGGAACACTCAGTAAATTAGATATCTTTTGCTGTTATAACAGCTCTCGTTCATTGGCTCTGGCCCCCTTCCATTTTCAAAGTCAGAAATGGCTGCTGGAATCTTTGTCATATTGCATCAGTCTGACACTGACTGTTGACCTTCCCTCTTCCACTTTCAGGGGTGATGACATTAGACTTACCAGAATAATCGTGGGTAACCTCCCTATTTTAAGATCGGCTGATTAGCAATATTAATTTTATCCCCTACCTTAATTCCCCTTTGCCATGTAACCTGATGTATTCATAGGTTCCAGGAATTAGGATGTACATATTAGGTGGTCATTTTTTTTGCCTATTAGGAGGCCATTATTTTTCCTGTTTCACTTAGGGTCCCTTGACCGCACTTTGAAAACTAAAGTTCTATACAGATATTTCTTGTTGCTATTATTTCATCAGCCTCATTATTTCTTACATTTGATGCATTCTCACATTTAAGAGAGAAGATGAGGACGGACCCGTAAAAGGAGGCTGATAATAACTGGCTAGCGGGGTAGAAGAACTGAAAGTTTGCTGTCTAGTCTAAGAAAAGAACAATTGCAAGGAAAGAGTGGTCAACTGTGTCAAATGCTGCTGAAGCTTATCTAAAATCAGGACTGAGAGATGACTGTTGTATAGGTGTAGTAGACAAAGTAATGGCTCTCTTAAAATGTCCAAATACTAATCCCCAGAACCTGTGAATATGTTACATGGCAAAAGATTCTTTACAGGTATAATTAAGGTTCTGGACTTTGAGGCGGAGAGATTATCCTGGATTCTCCTGATAAGCCCAGACTAATCATGTAAATACTTAAAAATGTAGAACCTTTCTTGGTTTTGGTGAGAGAGACAGAGAGATAGAGAAGCATCAGAAGAATCTGATGCCCTGTTTTTGGTTCTGAGATGCAGGAGCTGTGTACAAGTAATTGAATTTTGTCAGCAATTGGGATAAGGAAAAAAAAAATCCCTTCCTTGGAGCCTCTAGACAGGCATACAGCCTTGCCAGCATCTTCATTTTAACCCAATGAGCCATGTGTTCACTTTCGACTTATAGAGTTGTAAGATAATAAATTTGTGTTGTTTGAAGCCACTAAGTTAATACTAATTTGTTATGGCAGCAATAGACAACTAATACAGTAGGCCATTTGTTATCTTAACGAGCAGTCTTGGCATACTGGTGTGGATGAAAGTCTGTTGGAGTGGATTTAAGAGAATAGGAGGAAAGGAAGTAGAAGCACAATGAGTAAAGACAATTCTTCAGCGTATGTGGGGCGAGAGAGAATTTTTGGGGGGACTGGAAATATTATAACATGTTTATATCATTATTGGATTGATTGAGGTGAGTGGAAAAATTGATGATCAAGTGAAAGGAGGGAGGAAAGTCTCTGAGAAGATGAGGGAATATAGGATCTAGTAGATAAGTAAGGGCTGTTATCTTTAGAAGGAACACTTTAGCAGTTCTTTTATTCTTTTATCGTAACAGTAGAGAAGAGTACATATACGGGTACAGATACAGATGACTAGTGGATATGATAGGCACACGTTTGCCTCCATTTCATGAGAATGGAGTAAAGAGGGTTGAGGAAATATTGAAGGTTTGAGAATAAAGAGGGTGTGAGATAATAGGTTCAGGTTTTTTGACAGACAGGATCACTAATACTACATGCCTGAATTTGACACACTTATTTGCTTTTTATTTGGCATAGCTGGACAATGTTAGATACTCCTCTTCGGAGCCTGGCCTAGCAAGCTTAATGCACTGAAGAGTAGAAAATGCATTTTGTGCAGTCAGGAATGTGTGTGTGTGAAAGAGAGAGAGTTAATAGAGAGAGATAAATAGATTGGAAGAGAGAGACTGAGAGGAAGAAATAGATTAAAGAGAGAAATTGGGAGAAAGCAAGAGAGGGAAAGAGAGATTGAGAGAAGGGAATGCACATATACACAGACATATCATATATATATACACACACATACACTCAAATGCGTACATATATTCACCTCTCTTAATATCCCTATTTCTCATATGTAATATATAACATAAGGTAACATATACCTACGTGTTTGTATGTGCATATACACATATATCTATACATACACTCATATGTATATATGGAGGTGGAAATGGGAGAGATTGAAAGGAAGAGATTGAGAGAGAGTTTGAGAAAAATGGTGCTGAGCTTTGCATTCTCAGTTTTTCTTACTAACTCAAGGATTATAAAAATCACCTCACCTTCCCTGTGTAGAGAGGGAGAGAGGAAGGGAAAAGTGGGTGAGTGGGGTAAGAGACCAACAGAGATACTGAGTTTCCTATCACACAGAAAAGTGAACTTGGGGAAAATGTCTCCCCAACAGTTCAATTTCTATACCCATAGTTTCATCATTTATAAAATACTGGAGAGGAGAGGAATATGCCCTCTTCCTCTTCATAGTCTTTTCTAGTTCTATAATTATGTAACTGATTTGATAGCCAATTTTATAATACAGTAAATTCTTTTGGAATATTTGCTTCTCCTTTTATAAAACAACTTCTCTAGAAATGTATGTTATCTGACCTTTTGGTTCATTGAGGATTTTATAGTCCTGTCTAGGCTGATGCCTATTTGTCAAAATACAATATGCATTATTCTACCATTAATTTTAGAAAAATTGACATGACTTTTCTAAGAGTGAGGTGATGTTTTCGCTGGCTTGCCAGCTACTTTTGCCAGAATAGAAGAGAGAGAAAAACAGTTTAACATCTAAAAGATGTGGTTCATATATTATATCACAATTTTTTCTGGTGTTTTAATTTGCTATCTATAATAATTATTATTTTTATACTTGAGAACCACCAGGTATTTCAACAAAAGGAAAAAAAATGTAGTGTGAAATTTTAGGAGCATACTTGAAGTCAAAGTTATAGTAAAGAGGTAACATTTATAAAAGAATTAAGTTTAATGACTTGTTAAGTCATTTTTTTTCTTAAAAACACTTTTTTTAATTAAAAAAAAATTTAAAAAAGAAGAAGAAAGCCAGAACAATAGCAACATCTTGAGAGAGGAGTTCCCAGTAGTAGGGAGTGGCCACCAAAGTCAGTTTGACCATAAAGAATGAGAGGGAAACAATTGAATTTGACAACTGTAATTCTGACCTATACCTCCTCTTCCGCTCTGGTCTCCTCCTCCTGTTCCGATATGGTCTCCTCCTCCTCTTCCCTTCTGGTCTGCTCCTCTTCAGATCTGGTCCATTCCACCTCTTCTGTCTCTTCTCCTCCTCTTCCGGTCTATTCTCTTCCTCTTCCGGTCTGTTCTCCTCCTCCTCTTCCGCTCGTCTCCTCTTCCTGTTCCGATCTGGTCTCCTCCTCCTCTTCCAGTCTGGTCTGCTCCTCTTCAGGTCTGGTTCATTCCACCTCTTCCGGTCTGTTCTATTCCTCCTCTTCGGATCTGTTCTCCTCCTCCTCTTCCGGTCTGGTCTATTCCTCCTCTTCGGATCTGGTCTCCTACTCCTCTTCCCGTCTGGTCTATTCCTTCTCATCCGGTCTGTTCTCCTTGTAAATCTTAAGTAATATATCTAATTTCGAGTTAGTAGAACCACATACTAATCATTACTTGACTATTTTGATAAGGAAATAGTGAATTTTGATGATTTTTGTGCCAGGGGATATATTTGCCTGTTTTTCTTTCTGTTTCCTTTTTAGCATTATTAAACTCCAACAAATATGTATTAGAAGAGACATCATCTTTGTGGTCACATATAGAGAGTAGAAGAAATTCCCTTATGACATGGGCTTTCTCCTTATTTCTGTGAATATTTTCTTCTCTCATTTGAAAAAGATTTCTTTTTTATGTATAACCTGCTTCTCCATATTCAATGTCAAACTTGATCAGTATATATAGTCTTCACTCTGAGACAGAAACTTAAAATCTCTGCTTAGTAGCCTCCCAATTTTCATTAAAAGAGAAAGGAAGATGATGAGGAAAACTAATATTTACTGACTGGTTACTATGCGCAAGGCACTATGCTATCTACTTTGCATGCATTATTTATTTAATTTTTACGATAACCCTGTAATATTATTATTCTTTTTACAGATAAGGAAATTCAAGCTTAGCTATTGGCATTTAAAAGAGGTCTTTCTTCTAGGCCTATGTGCCTTCCACTATTTTCTTCCTCAAGAAATGTTTACCAAACATTGATTGTTTATATCTATTGCCTAATGTCAGCCAGATGCCAATAGATGGAGAAGGCATCTGCCTGCACTGAGTTGAGGGAAGCTGGGATTATTGCTTCCTCTCTCAAAATGTCAACCTTTATCCCTCAATCTTGGTGTCAGAAATCTAATCATTAGAAGTTTATTTCATTGAGTTAGATTTCTAAGGTAGAAACTTTATATTTTATTATTTTAAAGGTTAATTATTTTTGAAATGACAGTATAGTCACATAGTTGAAAATTTGAAAAAGGACAAAAGGTCACATGGTATAAAGTCTCCTTCCCACAATATGTGTTACCTAGTTTTCGTCCCTGGTGTCAGCCAATGTTAGCAGTTTCTTGTATATCCTTCGAAAGATATTTTAGATATATGCATACAAATATACTGTGCATATATGTATGTGCATGTATTCACATACATACATATATGTTCACATCTCTCCTTTTTTAATACAAAAGGTATCATGTGCTCTTTCACTTAAGAGCATCACTTATTCTATATCAGTATAATATAGTAATTGCTGCTTCATAATCTGTTGATGGGTACGCTATCATTTATTTAACACATTTTCTGTAATGAACATTTAAGTCGTTTCAGGCCTTTTTCTAGTTACCTTATGTATTGACTCTCCTCTCTAGCTAGGAAAGGCCCAAATGGTATCTTCCTCCAAAAGAAGGCTATTTTGTCCACATTGAAAATCTGTTGTTTAGTGTAGCCACCTTCATCAATTATCTTAGCTAGATCTTCTAGATAACTTGCAGCTTATACATCAGAGCTTGCTGCTTCACCTGGCAATTTTATCTTATGGAAATGGATTCTTTCCTTCAATATTATGAATCAAACCCTGCTGGCTTCCAACTTTTCTTCTGCAGCTTTCTCACCTCTCTCAGCCTTAATAGAATTGAAGAGTTGTTCTGAATTAGGATTTGCCTTTGGGGAATGTTGTGATTGATTCAGTCTTCTATCCAGACCACTAAAACTTTCTCCATATTAGCAATAAGACTGTCTCTCTCTCTTATCATCTGCATGTTCACTGGAGTAGCGCTTTTAATTTCTTTCAAGAACTTTTCCTTTGCATTCACAGCTTGGCTGTTTGGCACAAGAGGCCTAGCTTTTGGCCTGTCTTGACTTTCTACATGCTTCCTTGCTAAGCTTAATTATTTCTGGTTTTCGGTTTAAAGTGAGAGCCATGTGACTTTGTCACTTGAACACTTAGATGCTCTTTTGGGGTTATTACTTTGCCTAATTTCAATATTGTTGTGTCTCAAGGAATAGGGAGGTTTGAGGAGAGGGAGTGAGGAGGCGGAATGGCCGAGCGTTCACTCAGAACACATACGACATTTGTTGATTAAGTTTCCTGTCTTATATGAGTTTGGTTCATGGTGCCCCCAGACAATAATAACATCAAGGATTACTGATCACTGTAACCGATAGATTAATAATGAAAAAGTTAGAAATATTGCGAGAATTACCGAAGTGTGACGCAGAGACACAAAGCGAGCACATGCTGTGGGAAAAATAGACACAGACCAGCTTGCCACAGGGATGCCACAAACTTTCAATTTGTAAAAAATTCAATCTCTCTGAAACACAATAAAGTGAAGTGCAGTAAAATGAGGTATGGCTCTATTAGTTTCTAGAGCCTCTGTAATAAATTACACTTAATGGCTTAAAAATAACATAACTTTATGTTATGGAGGTCTAAGTTTTAAAATCAACGTTTTGGCAGGGATGCACTTCAAAGATTCTAGTGGAGAATATATCCTTTCCTCTTCTAGCATCTGCTAGCACCTGATGTTCTTTGGTTTGTGGCAGTATAGCTCCATCCTTTACCTCTGTCTTCACATGCCTTTCCATCCAATATCTTTATGTCTCAAATCTTTCTCTCCTTTCTCTTGTAAAGACACCAATACTTTGCACCCATCTTAAATCCAGGATGATCTCGTCTTATGATTCTTAACTAATTATGTTTACAAAGACCCTATTTCTGAATAAGATTACACTCACAGCTACCAGGGATTAGGATTTGGATATACTTTTTGGGAGGGTCACAATTCAACCTACTGCAAATCACTGAAGATGAATTTTAGTGTATGTAAATATGTGAAGGCAAATAATAATACCATGGACAGAAACACTTTGTATACAGACAAATGACCACAGCGTTAAAAAGCGATTTTTATTAAGCCATTTTTCTTGAGCAAAGTAAAATATTTTGAGAAGCTGTGTTATTGGAAAGTTCCTTTCTGTTACTGAACTTAAAATATAATCAACCTTTGGAGAGCAGGCTTGAAATGGGAAAAGTCGTAAAACATTGTAAGAATTTTAGAGTGGCTTAGATTCTTATTTATTGAGATAATGTTTGTAGATTTATTGCATAAATAAGATATATGCCTTTTCTTTAACATTAGGTGGCTGAGAATTGCTCTTTGTTATTCTGATGCCAGCGCCTAGAACCGCAAAATTAGGGCGAATTTATTGTAATTGTCCTGACAGAAGTAGGCACAGTGTTCTGAGAGTTTCAGACTTTGTCCTTTCTTCCTTCCTCTCTTTTCTCCCTCTATTCTCCCTTTTTCCTTCCCTCCCCCTCCTTTCTTCCCCTATTTTCCTCTCTTCCTTCATCTTTTTCTTCCTCCTTTCTCCCTTCCATCTCTTTTTTTCCCCTCACTTGGTTTGAGTTACTCAAGTTACCTTGCCTTTGAAGATCTTAACAAAGCTGAAGACAAATGATAATCTGAATCTGGTACAGAGTGGAATTTCTTTGTTTCCTATTGGAGCAATCAATAGGTGACATTGAAGCAGCAGTAGGAACAGAGCCAGTCCAATCAACAAATAGCCAGGATCTCAGCCAAGGTTTTGCAAGAGGCCGCATTTCTCAGGTGATGCAGGATCCGGCCTTCGTTCTTTACACAGTGTGGTTGGTAGAGGAGGTGTTGTGCTAATGGAGAAATGACAATGGCAACACTCATGGTACTGTTGTAAACATATCTTGTCGTATGAACTTCACTTGAGCAGTTGTTTTCATCTTCAGAGTGATGAATTTGGTGTGACCTGTTTATTCATTCCTCATTTGCTAACTACTAATTCCTTTCCTTAAAGTTTTGGCTTAGACATGGATGTGAGATTGTCATATCTTGGTTTTGTAAGTTAACAGATAGAAAAATTAATTCTGTGCTGCTATGAGCAAATGCGGGGTTCTTTGCATACCTTCCTCTTTGTGTCTGTTAGGAAAATTTCAGGAGGAGTTTGCTGCTTTATCCTGTTTTTGATTGTAGGTATTCAGCAAAGCTGATGGTTTTGGATTTTGCATGCTGATGAAATTCATGTGTTGTGTTAAGGCAGCCGTTAATGGGATTAGGGCCAAAGATTAAAATTCATCTTTTGAGAATTTGGATATCCTAAAGTCTTACTAAGGGTAAGTATGTATTTCAATACTGGGGTTAGATGACTTGGCAAAGATGCTTTATTTCCATTTGTAATACTATTTTATACCCTTAGAGTGATTCTTACATGTTTGTGTTATTTTTTCTCCCATTTTATATTTGACTAAAATAATGAAATTAGTCTGTCAGACTGACTGGGGAAGATTTTAACGGATTCTGTCATGTGTTGTTATGTGTTACCTCATGTATAGAAAGACTGAGAAACGATGTAGAATGGAGAGATAGCGATTAAACATTTATTCAATGGGAAAGATTTCCTGTTGTATAATGTGTGCCATGCTGGTAAAACCTACTTTTGTTGCAAGGATTATGTCTCCTTTAGGAAACCAACCAGGCTTATTGAAGCTGTCAAATAGTGGGGTCAATGAGAGAGGGAAAGTGTTGCTTTGGTGTTTTTTTTTCTGTTTTGACAGAATATACATTTGTACTACTATGGCATTTACATTTAGGCCACTTTGGTGTGTTGGATTCTTCATATTTTTGTGGGGAAGAATTTTACACCATTTCTCAGTCAGAATTTTTTAGCATATTGGTTGAATGTTATCCCACCATCTTTATTTTGATTTTTTGACCCATAAATTTCCTTTTGGACTATCTGGAGGTATTTATGCCTGCCTTCTCCAATATTGTTGATTAGTTGTTGTGAAACGGATGTAATCTTGTGGCTTCAGAGAAAGTGGTGGTGAAGCCTGTATTGGAAAACCTTTCTCATTCAGATGATATTTGCCAATTATGTTCCGGTAGGCTAATTATAGACTGGCTCTTGGTCAAAGCATTTGGAAAGTGAGAAGCAGTGGCTTTCTCACAGGTGGAATAATGGTTGATTGGTCTTTGCAGGTTTTTTTTTTTTCCTTTCTCTTTTTCTAAAACACAATAATCATTCATTCCAAACACATCAATTACATGTTGGCTTTTAACTATCTATGTGGCAGAAGATCCTGTTGCTATGCATGGATTAATTTATTAGAGGTGATTAGTAGGGTTCTACTTGGCTTGACAACAGCCAACAAAAATAGAATGTGAGAAATGTTTATCAGTTTGTGCCATAGCTTGAGCTTTTTAAAGAAAGTCTTGTTTCAGATATTTGAATTGAGTGTTGTCATCAGCACATCAATGATGGTTATATAAAATTTTTTTTTGCTAATTTCTCATTTTTCTTGAAAGCACCTATATTTGCTGATTGTGTGGTTCCTATATATATATATATAGAGAGAGAGAGAGAGAGAGAGAGGAATGATATATATATATTCGACAAATATATTTTGAATACCAATCATGTCCAGGCATATTGAGGGTATGAGACTTAGGTATATTTAATCATTTTGGCAGCAATGAATTGGGATTGGAGTGGTTATGGGTAGTGGAGGATGAGTTGGAATGTGCCTCTGCTAACCTTTGAAAAACATTTTTCATCATTTTTGTTGACTAAAGTTTCTGGTTGGCAGTAATGAACTGATGAATCACTGTTTTATCAAGCATTACTAATTATGTGTTAGTTTTATCAGTGTGTATGACATATGTGAATCTGTGTGTTGTTGTGTTTTATACAGAAAAAAAACCTGTTGAGGGGTTGGGAACATTTAAATAGTTCAATTTTTGACAGAATATTTTAAAATGAACATTGGAATGGCTCTTGGGAGATTTGATTTAGGCTATATCCTGCCCTTATTGAACTCAGTGACCTTGAACAAATTTCTTGACATCTCTGGGCCTCAGTATCCTTATTATAAAATGAATACATTGGAATAGTTTACCTTTGAAGTCTCTTTTTATTTAAAAAATTCTGTAGTTTTATTTAAGGTGAGGGCATTTTCCTGAGTCTTTCTCCTTTCTAGTGATGCTTTAAGGTTTGACATTTTGAAAGAAAGCTATCATTATGGTCAAATTTGGTTTTGAATACTTTGAAGATAGAGTGTAGGGTCTTGGCTCTGTATTCTTAAAATTGCAGGCCCTGTGTGACTACTTGGTTATTTCTGTGTTTTTCTTCTGGTAACTGAATAATCTGCTATGTTATAATATGAATGCCATCAGTAACTTCAAAGTAAGTAAAGGAGTGTTGGTTGATGTAGTTGTAGCATATTGTGTTATAGAATAGCATTAAGCAACTGTAAAGTTATCTTAGAAATAAGTTAATCCAACTACCTCAATTAACTGATGGAGAAACATGCCCCCCAATTTTTAGCTTATATCCTTAGCTTGTATTAAAAAAGAACATTGATCATACGTAGTCTCATTCACTCATTCAAGAAAACATCTGTGTGAACCTGTGAAGTAGCCTCCTTTGTCAAGACCAGGTTCTAAATAACATTTTTTACATTTTTATTTTGATGTTAAATAGTTCTATCTCTCCTTGATGAAGAAGGAAACACTGTTCTCATTTCTCAATATGTTTGGCCTTCAAATCCTTCCCATCTTATCTCTTCTTTATTCAGTTCTTATTTATTGAGCTGACATTCTAGATGAGGCACCATTTGAGATATGTATATTCAATATCAAGCAAAACTTCACCTTCTCACGTTGAAATTACTATCAGACTTCAAAACCTTTTTGGTACCTTTTTATCCTCATTTTCCTAAGTACCAGAATGTTGGAATGTGCTATCATTATCTCTCCCAATATAATGGGGGGACACAGCCAAAAAATAATAAATGCAAAACATTTGCTAGTGATAGGTGCTGTGATGAAAAATAAAACATGATTAGTGGATAGCGATGGTTGTGTACTATTTATATTTATGAGGGTGGTAAAGGAAGTCATCTATGGTGAGATGATCCAGAGGAAGTTAGTATGCAGTATCTGGGGGGAATAGCATCTGAATCACAGCACATAGCAAGTGCGGTAGCTTTAGAGCAAGACTGAGGAAAACCAGTGACAGCAGATGGAGGGAGTTAGGAAGAGAATGGTGTAGTTTTGGGGCCATGGGAAGGATTTTGGATTTTATTTGCAGAAATTTGGAAGCAATATGGGAATTTGGGGCAGATATGTGATGTTTAATTATTCAGCAGATATTTGTGACCACCCCAGTATGCCAGGCACTATTTTAGGTGCTATGAACACAGCAGTGAATAATTCCTTCCATTTTAGAGATTACTTCTTATACTCTTCATGATTGCTCTTAAATTTTCAAATGATTATTCTGGTAATAATCCTTGAAATCTGGTAAACTGTTGCCTCCCAATTTGTTCTTTTTGCTTAAGATTGCTTTTCCTATATGGGGTCTTCCTGGTTCCATACAAAGTGTAGAATTATTTTTTCTAGATCTGCAAAAATATGATGTTGTTATTTTGATAGGGATTGCATTGAATCTGCAGATCATTTTGGGTAGTATAGACATTTTAACAATGTTGATTCTGCCCACCCATGAGCATGGTATGGTTTTCCATCCCTTTACGTCCTCTGCTATTTCTTTCCTTAGTGTTTCGTAGTTCTCCCTGTGGAGGTCTTTCACCTCCTTGATTAAATATATTCCTAGGTATTTTATTTTCTTTGTTGCTATTGTGAAAGGTTTTGAGTCTTTGATTTGGTATTGAGTCTCAGTTTGAATGTCTTTGGCATATATGAATGCTACTGAATTGTGTACATTGATTTTGTAACCTGAGACTTTGCTTGAATTTATCAATTCTTGTCGTCTCACATCTCTAATCATCAGGGAGATGCAAATCAGAACCACAATGACATATCACTTAACTCCAGTAAGAATGGCTTTTACCAAAAAGTCCCAAAACAATGTTGGCGTGGATACAGGGAGATGGGAACATTTTTGCAGTGCTGATGTGACTGGAAACTAGTACAACCTCTATGGAAATTAATATGGAAATACCTCAGAGAACTCAAAGTAGAACTACCATCTGATCCAGCAATTCCACTGTTGGGTATTTACCCAAAGGAAAAAAAGACATTCTATAAAAAAGACATCTGTACTTGGATGTTCATAGCAGCACAATTCACAATTGCAAAGATGTGGAAACAACCCAAGTGTCCATCAATAAATGTGTGTGTGTATATATATATATCTATATATCTATATATATAGATATATATATAAATACATCATAAAATACATTAAAAACATACTTTATAACAAAAGATAATAATGTGACATAATTAAGATAAGGAAATAATGTGTGAATAAGGACTTACATTTAATTTATTTTCAGTCAGTAGCTTTATAGTTTAATGCTGCAGGCAGATGGTTATGAACATTGAAAAACTTAGAGAATGTTCTTAAGATTTCTTTCTGAGGAATTTCTCTGACACTGTATTGAATTCTAAAACATAAATTAGCAAAACTAGCATTTTCTGATCAAAATGAAAAAAATTAAAAATCATGAACAAAATCAAAGAGCTAGGAATGCCATTGAGTTTGGAAATTAAAATTGCATACTCATACCATTTCTTGTACCAATTTTTTTTGTATTGAGATAAAATTCACATAACATAAAATATACTATTTTATTTAAACCATTTGAAGTGTACAATTTAGTGATCTTTAGTTTATTCACGATATTGTTTATTATTCATCCATCACTAATATCTAATGCCAGACATGAAGAAACCTCGTGTGAACAAAGCAGTTACTCTCTATTCCTCCATTGCCGCATCACCTGACAACCGGTAATCTACCTTCTGTCTCTGGATTTGCCTGTTTTGGACATTTCATATAAAATGGAATTATGCAGTACGTGGCCTTTTGTGGCTGGCCTTGCTTACTTAGGATAATATTTTCAAGGTTTATTCATGTTGCAGCATGTATTAGTATTTCATTCCTTTTGTGGATGGAGTAACATTATGTTGTATGGATATACTACATTTTTTTATCCATTCCTTGGCTGATGAACATTTGATTTATTTTTACTTTTGGCTATTATTAATGCTATATGAACAGTCATGTACAAATCTTTGCATGAATGTATGTTTTCAGTTCACTTAGGTACATAACTAGGAGTGAAATTGCTTTGTCATTGGGTAACTCTGTTTAGTTTTTTGAGGAACTGCCAAACTATTATGCTAATTGGCTGCAGCATTTTACATTCCCAACAGCAATGTATGAGGGGTCCAATTTTTCCATATCCTTGCCAATAGTTACTAATTTCTGTGTTCTTTTCTTTATTATAACCATTCTAACGGATGCGAATGATAATCTCATTGTTGTTCTGACTTGAATTTCGAATGATGTTGAGCATGTGTAAATTTTGGAGAAATGTCTATTCAAGTCCTTTGGCTATTTTAAAATTAGCAGCTGGGAGAGGATGATTCACGCCTGTAATCCCAGCACTTTGGTAGGGTGAGAAGGGAGAATTGCTTGAACCCAGGAATTCAAGACCAGCCTGGGTAACATGGTGAGAACTGCTCTTTATAAAAAATTAGTTGGACGCAGTGGCATGCACCTGTAGTTCCAGCTACTTCTGCTGAGAGAGGAGGATCGTTTGAGCCCACGACTTTGGGGCTACAGTGAGCTCCAAATGGCACCACTACATTGCAGCATAGGTGACAGAGCAAGACACTGTCTCAAAAA
>CAUYSK010095662.1:0-35079 GCA_963575035.1 Avahi laniger | reverse complement strand
TTCAAGAAGCAGAAATTGGGACAAGTAAAATTTACTTTTTAATTTCTCCCTGAGGTGCAGTTTCGTACAACTTTAGGGGCATCTTTAATTTGGATTACAATGTAAATTTCTCCTAGAAATTAGGTAAAAACAGCCCTTATAAGTTGTAAATTTCTCTAAGACTTCTAGCTGATTTCTTAGAAAAAACCAATTCCCACCTAGGAGCTCTGATTTTTGTTGATTCGTTTGCTTATTGTTTTTCTTCTTTCTGCCTCTTTTACTTTCTGGCTCAGAAAAAAACCCAGAGTTGTTACTTACATTCTTCTATTTCTGTTTCCTCATCTACGTAGTGTAATTGGATGATCATCTCTCCTTACATATACCGAAATGCAGTGTTGCAACGACTTACAGGAAATATTAGAGCTGGCATCTGAAGGGCTTCTAAAGACTAGAGAATTCCAAATCTTTCCCATGATGGTCCATACTTAAGATAGACACATTGAGAACTGGAAACCGAAGACTGAGAGTCCAGCTTCATCTGGCTTGGGGTGGGGTGAAGGGAAGGACACTGCTCTGCAAAGTCAGGCATCACATCCCCTGGGCCTTTCTTTCCTTGGAAGCCTTGGGCTCAGGAGACAGAGCAGGATTAGCCAGTGATTCCAGGGTTAGGAGACTGAGAGTGAACATTAAAACGGGCCACATGAGGGTGGGGAAACAGGACCTCACATGCCTGCAGACTTCAGCCTCAACATCTTCTCGGGGACATCTGGACCATGGGCCTGGTATACACAGCACAAATGTCCATGATAGTCAATATGCAGAATATTGAAAGTATGTATTTCAGTTCCTTACTGGCAATTCTCTAATTGCCTTTGAATGGACAAATACTGGTTTCTACATATTTATTGATGTCTGCTCTGTGTTAGGATTTGCTGAGATCTGAGGTTATCAAAGCACCATTGTTCCTTTTGGAGGCAAAACAACGAATGCAGACACAGAGCCAGGACATTGGGGTGCAGAGGATGGAGTGGGCATGTTGATAGCAGAATGGAGCAGGTGCTGTAGGAGCACTGGGCTGGGTTCTAAAGAAGCACTGTGGACTTTTATCTGTATATCCCAGGCACCAAGCAGTGTACTGGGTACATATTAATTGATCAAAAAATGCTGTTGATTTGAGTATGTGATGTCAGCATTCTAATAACGCTGTATTTGGCTCTGTGCAGAATAGACAATACTGAAGAGGATTTCTCCTTTGGAAGTATTCTAGAACTAAGCCTTGAGATCACAGCTTGGCTCCAACATTACTTGGAGCCTGACTTAGCAGGGGTTGCCTTTAATGAGATTATGTCTTTCCTCTCTTAGTCACTGATTAGAGATTTGTGTTACTTGAGGGAAGAGAGGCACTGAGATAACTCTGCCCATCTACGGTGAAGTTAATCGTCTATTTTTATTGGTTCAGAATACTTAAGTTTGCTTATAATCATGATAGAGGTATACATCTTAAGTAATTATTTTTTAAACCGGAGCTGGAATTATAAGTATTCATTATTTTGGTTTTGGGTGGAAACTATGCAAATTAGATACTCTGCTCGTTAGTTTCTACTGTTCCCTATTCTATCCCCATGGCAGAAGGCTGAGTGAAGAGTAATTGCACTATATAGTGCTTGAATAGAAATTTTAAATGTTACAAATATATTAATTTTTATAAAAAGAGTTGAGAGACAATTTACTATTTGTATAACAAATTTATCTTATTTGACAACATCCTTCAAAAATTTAATTCCATGGGGTTAATGAAAGGAGTGCTTAGGACTGAGAGGTGTGGTACTGTATTCAGTTCTGGAGGAATGAGACAAAATGGACCTGAAATGTCATCTTGTTATTAATATGAGGTGACAGGTATGCTAAATACTCTGACTTGAATTTTATACAGTACATGCATGTATGTAAACATCAAACTGTATCCCTTAAATATGTGAAATTTTTGTGTCAATAAAAACATAATAAAATTAAATTAAATTTAAAAATATCCCAAGGTGTGAAAATAAAATTAAAATCCCAAAAACCTCTCTACTCTGAGCAGCTATTATTAACGTTTGTATATATTCCTGAATCTTTTTCTATGTATATGTATTTCTTTTAAGAATTGGCATAAAGCCTATGGGAAATTGTTTTTCTCTTCTTTTTTTTTTAGAAAAGTTATCTTGATCATTTTTCATATTTTTAGATAATTCTTGCAAATGCCACAATTAAATGACAACTGATATGTAATTGTCCATTGCTTCATCTGGTTTCCTATAGAATAATATTTGAAAGGTTTTTAGTTTCTTTTTATAAGGCATGATTTTATCCATGTTTTTCTAAATTTTTTTTTGTAAAATTCTGTTTTTATAATGAGCCAAGATGGGAAATATACATGTGCTTAACTGATGCAAATTTCTAAATTCCTTTCAAACAAACAGTATCAACTTATATTTCTACCAATAGTGTAAAATAATATTTATACCTTATCTATAGAATATGACACTTTTTAAAAATATTTACTGATTTAACAGGTTAAAATATTTTTATTTTATTTTTTTCTGATGGTATACCTAGGCCAACTAAATTGTCATTCTTTGTCACATCTCTCACAGAATTCTTTCTCAGTGTATCCTGAAAATTGTTCTTCTTGTTTACGGAGGGCAGCCCATCTTTGGGCCAGGTCTTCTCACAGGTGGCTTTGTGATGACATGTAATGATTTGTTAAACTTGTTTCATTTGCATCTCCAGATCAGTGGGACAATAGCAGTCGTGGTGATGCTCTGACCCTTGGCTCAGGGGTCTTTTCCACAAAATCCTTGGACAACCCTGTCCCTGATCTGTTTGGTTCTAACTCCATAGATGATGGGGTTGAGCATGGGAGGCACTAGGAGATAGAGATTAGCAAAGATGATGTGTACCATACGGGGCACATGGTGGCCAAAACGATGGGTGAGGAAAGAAAAAAGAGCTGGGATATATAAAGCCAAGATAACACAGATATGGGAGGCACAGGTGCCAAAAGCCTTGAGGGAGGCTTCACCTGAGGGCAACCGAAGCACAGCTCTCAAAATCATCGCGTATGATATACTGATGACAATCATATCAAAGCCAACAACAGAGAAGGCCACAAAGAGCCCATACCCACGATTTACTCTAGTGTCGGCACACACCAACTTCAGCACGGCCATGTGCTCACAGTATGACTGGGGAATGACCTGGCTGTCACAGAAGGGCATTCTGGAGACCATGAAGCAGAAGGGGCTCACCAAGAGCAGCCCTCTCATCAGCACGACGGCCCCCAGTTTGACCACAACTGATGGGGTCAGGATGCTGGAGTGTTGGAATGGGAAGCAGATAGCCACATAGCGGTCCAAGGCCATAGCCATGAGCACCCCAGACTCCACCGAAGAAAAGGTATGGATGAAGAACACCTGGATGAGGCAGGCATGATATTCGATCTCATGGTCATGGAACCAGAATATGGCCAACATCTTAGGCTGGGTGGAAGAGGAGAGGATCAGGTCAGTGATGGCCAGCATGGCCAGAAAGAGGTACATTGGCTCATGCAGGGTGTGGTCAATTCGAATTACGTGAAGGAGAGCGATATTCCCAAGAACAATCACAATATACATGGCACAGAAAGGAAAGGCAATCCAGAATTGGGCACTCTCTAGTCCTGGCATTCCAAGCAGGATGAAGGACACAGGATGAGAAGAGATGTTCCCTGAAGGGAATATCATTAGGGTAGCTAATATGTTCTCCGTTGGGAAGGTAATCTACTCTCTGCAGGTGACAACAATCAAAGCAAGTATTATTATTACTTAGAAACTTTTTGCATGGCACAATATGGGCAATAGGGTTTAATGATAAACTGGTATAATTTCAACTGCTTTAATAAATAAAATTTTGCAACATAAAATTATATTACTTTTTATTCTTATTCATATTTTCATCACTCAAAATGAAGTAGATCATACTAATGGCAAGTGTAATTATTTTTTAAGAATCAATATTTTTCTTGAAATTGGAATCTGCTAAGACAAAACTGTCATGACAAATGATGTCATAGTAATTCTTGTCCTTTAATTCTACAGAACTGACAGCTGAATTGTTCAAACTTTCCCGCAGGTCCTATTTATCCCTCTCCTAAGCCACTTTGGCAACTTGTTAGGGTAGGAAGCTGGTAGGGCTTACAAACCTATGGCAATTTATGTATTCATTTTGAGTTAGCATTGTCTATGGGTCAGTTATTATGAGGGTTTGGGCTGGAAGATAACTGACTGACCAATTGTGCACTGGCAATTTAATGTATTATGTTTACTGTAGACTCCTACTAGATTAAGAGTTAGCAAAAAGTCAGAGCATAAAAATTTGAGGAATATCGGGCATACATTCTCGGTTGCAACTAGTCGATTTAGCCATGGTAGTGTTAAAAGCAGCCATAGTGCATAAATAAAGGTGTCATGTGGCTGCACTGAAATAAAACTTTATTTACAAAAATGGGCTGCGAACAGGATTTAGTGTGAAGCCTATAATTTGCTAACCCCTGTTCTAGATGCTATACGTAGCATCTCTGTGCTTGGTACAGAGAAGTTGTTTAATAAAACATTGCTGAAGAAGGTAACAGATAAATGTCCTTAATAAGTGGCAACAGACTCATTAACTGGTAAACGATATCCTAAATGTCAGGATAGACTCCTCTTAACCCTACCTCGGTACCATGCCCTCCAGTCAGTGATATGCATTTCTCATACGAGAGCTTGGCCCATGGCCAGTCACTATTTAACCTGAATTGTCCTGTGCCTCGGTTTGAAAGCCTCAAGTCTCACCTCCTTCAAAGCAGAAACAGCTGAACAAGAAGAGTAACCTTTCAAATGTTCCTTAAAAAATCACCTATGGGAACTAACAAATGTTTGATTCATCTACAACAAATGGATCCTAAAAAGGGTTTCTTCAAGATCCCAAATAGACCTAGGATTTTTCTAATTTTCCCTGGATTTATAAGAGTATGAGGGAAATGGGGTTCATACTTTATGTCTTTCTCTAAGTGGGAAATTTGACCATCGTACCCAGATAACAGCTATAGTTTGCTCAAAACATGTACTCCTACCTGAAGTATGGCCAAAATTCAAAAACATACTTTATTGTGGCCCAGGAGCTCCACTTTATCCCCTTCTGTCTGGCTGGTATCCCTAAACCATCTTGTATATTCCATTTGAGACAGGCTCTTCCTCCCTACCTGCCTCTTGCCCTTGTATGTCACACTCTACTTTGGGAGCATGGTCCCCAGGATCAGGGGCACCTGGAAAAACATGTTCAGACCATTGTAATTGCTGCACCAGGCATTGGAAGAGGCAAAAGGTATGGTTTCTCAAAGCATGTAATTATCTCTGATTAATTGTGGAAGAGATTGTTATTTTTTGAGGTATAGCAGCAAAATATAACTTTTACAATTTTGTTTCCAAGTCACACAAAATATCTGCATCTTCATTTTACAATGAGGAAAAATAGTGTTCAGAAAAGTTACATGACTTGCCCAAGACCACAAAATAAATAAGTGTTAGGGTGCACGATTGCACAGCCAGTGCTCTTGGTAGTACACATGTCATCTGTGCTAGAAAATGATTGATTGGGACTCCCACCCAGTTTGGGTAAAGCAGAAATTGTTGCCTCATCTTGACAAAGGCAGATATGACAGGTGCTTACATAACTGTATACTGAGTTAGAGGCAGATCTGCACTTGAACCCACAACCCCCGTCACTTCCTTGGACTGGAGTCTCTAGAGCGGCCTGCGGCTTGGCCTCCTGGTGTCTCTGGGCATGTGCTACCTTCTCTTGGATGTCATTTTTATTGGCTTCTGTCCATGAGCCTTCATGGATAACTCTCCCATCCTACACACTCTTTAGGGGCTGGCAACTCTCTCACCAGCCATCAACTTACCCACATTCTACAGCTCTTTCAAAATCTAGTTTCTCTCTTTCCTCCATTCAAACCCCAGACTACCCAGTATACTTTTCTCCTGTCAGGGCTTCCCTGTTAAGTGATGCCTCTCAGCCTTCTTCATTCCATTCTGGCTCTGATTTTCTGCTCATATTTTCTTTCTTTGGTGGACAGTTGAGAGGTATAAAACCTGGGACCCAAGACTGACTCAGAAGAAGGGGACCCTTGAAAGATGCCTCATTTCCGTCTCTGCGCTTTCCTCTTTAGACTCCTTGAATCTAGAGCCTTTGTTGTCAGAAGAACCCTTGCCTTTTTTTATTCACAGGTTTATAAGCTTAAAATGGGCAGAGTGGGATGGCATGGGGCTTGGACAGGGAGTTAGCTGATCATCACTCATTTTTGTCCGGTGTGTAATGTTATCCATATGGAAAGCACAGGTTATCAGGTAGCTGCTAGGATGAGGGAAGGGAGTGTACATTCCCTAAAAGGTTGGAAAGAGAAGAATCATACAATTTCTCTTCTTCCCCAACACTTCTTCCTCCCCTACCATGCCATTAAATGTGTTTTCTTCTTTTTTTCACAGGCTAGAATTCCGATGAACATAGTACAGACTAAAACCTAAAATAAAATTATACTCTTTTCAAACACTATACCTAGGGAGATGAACTTTGAACTTCAGATTCAATTATTCTGTTTCCCAAAATAAAATTTAACTTGAAAAACAACCACACAGACTTTTTACCACCGAGTGGAGTTCAAATATTATGTGAAGAATGGGTTTGAGTCCAGAGATACTACTCACAGGCTCTGTGGGCCTGAGTTCCTCCACCCATTATGTGAAAATAGTTAACTCCATCAGTGAGCTGTGTTACTCAAGCCAATGAAAGGACGAAGGGTAAAATCAACCAAGACCTTGGTAAGGAACAGCTTAGGGAAATTTAGACTTTGTTTTCTCCCTTTGGGGGATCTGAAACTAAGCCATGGAAAAATACAACTGGAGCAGTGTGGGTTTCCGAGCCCACCTCCTTCATGGAGTTGGTGTGTGGAGGAAGTTTTCCTACCTTTCTAGGGTTTCCTACAGGACACAGTGGAAGCGCTGAGTCTTTTTCTCATTTCAGAATGAAGCCCCCTCGTCATGGATCCCTGGGCCTGAAGCTCCCAGTGAGTCAGGCCACTCTGCACAGTGCATTGCCTGGCCTTCCTTCTCATAGCCTCAGTAAGTCCTACTGCTCTGGAAAGGGAAGAGTTGATTGAGGCACAAGGAATCACTCACCCTGTGCTCTTTTCTGTCTTTGACTATGCAGGGCGTGACCATAAGCAGTTCTAAAAAGCTCCTGGGATTCAGCCTTTGGCCCTCAAACCAGGGCCTATTTAAGGGACCAGGCCATGTCTAGCCTTTCCCTTCCTCCAGCATTAGTTGTCTCACTGCCCTTGAGCCCCACTGCCTCCTCATATGCACACTGGCTTCCTTTGGGACTGGAGACTAAAGCTGGAAGTGTTAACCCCTAACTTTCCTTTCTCCTCTGTATACAAATGGGGAGGTAGGGCATTTGAATGCTTGTGCAAGAAGGTGTATTGTTGAAATTACATGAGTGTGAATTCATCCATCTGCATGTATTTTTCTTAGCCATAGTATGTATATTTATAATTGAAGTGATATTTTGTGTAAAAGGAAGTGTGTTCTTATGTAAATTTATGTGTGTATCTGAGAGGTATGTGTACCGGAGACTGGATTTGCATTTGAGTGTAAGTAAGTATGTATAAAAGCATGCATATGTGTGAAGGTATGAATAATTAATTGCTTTATGTATGTGTAATTAGTGTGCTACCATCATGCTGTGAGTACATGGTCACTGAATGCACATGCTTTGAGAAGCTACATGCCTACCTACATACCTGATAGTGTGAGCTTGTAAATCAGAATGTAAACATAGGAATGTGTTTGTATAAGTAGTGTGGGTTTGATGAGGATGTTTGATCATCTATTGTTTCAGTGTTCACTGAAATAGGTATGGTTCCAAGACCCCCAACTTCTGAGTTGGTGATTATTAGAAGAAGCAAAAGAAATTCCAATGGAGATGGTGCCATAGTCATTTCTAAAACTTTATGGGGCTCACTCAACCTGAACAGTTAAAGCCTACACAGAGCTTTTTCTCTCTCTATTTACATATAAGGCCCTGCTGGTATCGCCTTGTTTATTTTTTTCTCAGCACTCCCTGATATTTTTATTTATCTCATATTTGATAACATGTCAAAGGAATATTTGGGAAAAACATTTAAAAACAGAAATAAAATGTTATTTGAACAGAATGCAAGACAGTCAAACTTCAAAAGATGTATCTCACAAAATACAAAACCCAACATCTATTTAAAGAGAGAAAAATAGCACAAAAATTATCAAAGTTATCAGGTTTACACTGATGTATTGGTAGGTTGTGGTCATCATAGTCAAAAAGTTCATGATTTATTTTTAGATATCAGCCTCACAAAATCAGAAATATAGTTGTTTCGGGTAGAGAGTCTGGGTTTATAGGAAATATTCAAGGTTTTATTATTTTGAGGATTAGGCTGACATCATACATTATAATTTTGGTTTTATCTCAAGTTGCAAATTATTTTCAGTTTTTATGGTGCTTAGCACAATGAAAGCAGAACAAAGTTCAGGTGCTTCTGCATTTTTTCTTTCTAGTTTGATTTTTAGAGGCACTTTTCTCTCCAAACAGAATGTGGTATTTAGGGTAGGATCTGCAATTCCCCGTCTCTAACTCTTCCACAGAACCAAAGGCCACATGGCTCCAAGCAGACATGACCCAGGCTCTTGTGGAAAGTACTTCTCAGGACAGTCACATGACTTCGCAGGTTTGTAGGGCATGGCTGGCTGAAAGCAGCCTGTAGTAGAAAGATTTCAATTTTCCTGGATGGTCCTAGAGGCCCCTCATCATTTGAATCTTTCCAAAGCTGATACCTCTGCCAGACTCACCGAGGACTTAAGAACCTGGCTTACAACCCTGCTTTGAAGCCCAGTCTCCATTAGCATGTACAAGGATTTCTGGGCAGTATTGAAAGCCAAATAAATGTTGATTACAATAAATTTGTAGTCACACCAATCTGTAATTTCAGGATCACAAGGTTGGGGAAAGAATGATGGTTAGAATAGAAGTTTTGATGAAAGAAAAGATTCGTGGCAATATTGACATGAAAATTGTGGGTCTCTTCACTATATCTTTGTTGAAACCTAGGCGACATCCATAGCCTCGTAGTTCTTACATGCTCACGTATGTTGACCTTTATCTTCACAATCCCACATGAACATGACCTGGACCTTGTCACAGCTCAGAGATACTAGAATACTATCGTTTTAGAGCATCCTGCCCTTTAACTACAGAATCCATCTTTCTAGTTCTCGTTTTCAACCCACGTCCTTCCACGTCATCAATTCTTTGTATATATGTGTGTATAAATGTATATATAGTATATGATATATGAATTTTTTATGTAAACATATATAATGTATATAATATACATAAAGGGATAGATATAATACACACATATCTATCTATATCTATATCTATATCCATATCTTTACCTATATATATCTTCAACCTTCTTTTAAGTCCTTTGCATGAAATACAGTCCTTAAAGTCCATCATTTCAACTATATGAATGTGAATAACCTTAATAACTATTTGTCCATCACAGCTACCATTCAAAACATCATCTCCTCCTATCCCTGTGCTACCAAGCAACTGCTAGAAACAATAACACAAATGTTATTGTTGCAAGTTCACGGTAACCAACCTTATTTGTCTTTCAAGATATCCCCAAATACTTTTACATTTCTCTCTCTTTAATGGTGCAGGGGCATGATATTAGAAGCTTATAATAATTATAATAACAGTATACTGACCTTCCAGGCTAAGTATATTGCTCAGACTCTGTCCCGCAAGCTATAATAAAAGAACTTTTGCTTGGGAAACAGAATTTCCAGTCCTGATGTTGAAGATTAAAGCTCCCCATTTTTGACCTGTGGAAGGGGAACCTGGGATGGCTTTTGCCTGCCTCACTGCTTCTTACTCACTTAAGCTGTCCTCTCCAACATCGAGGGTGTGTTACTACATTCACGTAAGGGAATCAAATCTGATTAGAGGGGAAATATCTGTGTCTATGCTCTGCCTTCCTCTAATTTTAGGAAAACTGAAATGTCAACATTTTAGTGAAGGTTCTAGGCATTGCAAAATATCTAGAAAATGTATGTGCCCTGATTGGACAACTGTTGCTGTTTGAATTGTATCCCCACAAAATTCATATGTTGATGTCTTAACCCTTAGTACCTCAGAATGTGACCTTAATTAAAAATAGGGTAATTGCTGCTGTAATTAGTTAAATTAAGTGTGGTCATACTGGAGTATGATGGATTCCTAAATCAAAATACCTGAAGTCTTATATAAAGGGGAAATTTGAATACAGAGATATACACACATAGTGAGAATCTCTGATGCGTCTATAAAGCAAGGTTTGCAGAAAACCACCAGAAAGTAGGCGAGATACATGGAACAGATTCTCCCTCACACCCAACAAAAGGAGTAAAAGCAGTAAAAGGAGTCAATTCTGCAGAGAGCCTGAGCCTGGGCTGCTCTCCTCCAAACTGCAACACAGCAAATTTCTGTTGTTTAATCCACTTAGTTTGTGCTACTCTGTTATGGTAGATCTAGGAAACTAACACAAAAATAAATGTGTTTTAATCTTTTATTCTGTATCTTCATCTATAAATAATTATACCTCGCATGGGCTAGAGGATTTTTAAATTAATTTTATTGAAATTGTTTATCCAAACAGGAACCCTATGAAACATATTTTCCAAGTGTCTTTTGTTCCCTAGGGGTGGTCTTGTATTTATTTAAAGATAGATCAATGCATTATTGAAAAAATTAAAAAAAAATAACCAGAGATGGCTCCAAACATATAAGCAATCAATTCTCAATAGAGGAATCAGTGCAACTCAGTGACAGAAATATGTTTATAGTACTAGAACAACTGAATATCTACATGAAAAAGCAAAATTAATCTCATCCCTTTCTACCTCAAAATAAAAAATCTGAGATGTAACATAAACCTAAATTTGAAAGCTGAAACTATAAAGCTTATGAAAGAAAGAAAAAATATAGTAATATTTTTACGAACTTAGAGAGAACAGATTTTCTGTACAGGACACAAAACTCATTAGCCATAGTAGAAAAAAAAATCATCAACCTATTTTCATCAAAATATTAAAGAAAATCTACTTCAAAAGATACCATTACTAAAGTGAAAGGCAAGTTACAGAAAGAGAAAATATTGAAAATGCATATTTCTGGCAAAGATAGCTCCAGAATCCATTAATAGAAGAAGAATCAATTCATGAAAAAATAAGCCAATGGTTTAAATAGGCACTTCACAACAGGAGGTAGATGAATGACAAATGCACATCTGAAAAGAGCTGAATATTATTGTTCGTTAGGGAAATGAAAGTTTAAACCACAAAGAAGTAATAAATTAAATGCATTAGAATAGCTAAAATTAAATTCTCTGACAGCACTAAGTACTGGTAAGAATGAGGAGCAATTGAAGTATTCATAAATTGAATCTTTTTGGCAATTTCTAAGAAAATTATACCTTCTTGTGATCAAGCAATTCCACTTCTTCTCATTTCATACTCCAAAGAAGTGGTTTACATAGCCTCCACCAAAAATGTCTAAGAATGTTTATAGCAGCTGTTTCATGGCATTTAAAATGTGGAAACCACCCAAATATCTGTCAATGATTAAACAAAATTTGCTAAATTTATCCAATAGAATACTACTCATAAAGATGAAAAAAGAATGAACTCAAAAAAAGTATATAGAAATAGTATTGTGAAATTTCAAAGCACCAATGTCAAAGAATAGAGTCTAATACTTTAAAACGGTGGGGAAAAGATGACATACAAAGGAAGACAGATGAGATTTGTTTTAGTGTATACAGGCCTAGCAGTGAATTGGTGAGATTCAAATAATTTCTACATATCAGGTTGTGTTCTAAGGGTTGTTATGCCCTACATAATTTTCTCTGAACATTTTCAAGGTTTTGTCTAATACAGTGGGTAAGACTACTAGCTCGGTAGCCAGCAAGGAGAGCTAGTAGTCTTATCTACTATATTAAACTAAGACTTAAAAATGTTTAGAGAAAATTGTTTAAAGTATAATAATTCTGTATACAATCAATCTATCAATGAAGTATACCAGAAAAAAAAGAGGTATTTTAGATAGGCAGAGAGAAAGCAAATTTATCATTTATGTGCATTTTTTCTGAAAAAAAAAATCCTGGAGTATGTGCTTTACCAACTGAAATAAGTATATAATAAAGTTCAACAATTGATAACCAAATATGAATTAAAAGTACTCAGGGATGCCATGTAAAATAATCCCAGGAATGCGATAATCCCACATTCCTCAAGAGGAGGAGAACGTGTTAGAATTGTGTACAAAATATGGCTTCAGAGCAGGAGTGATGTCAGAAATTCACAGTTCAGGCCCCATTCTAGTCCTAATGAATCCAAATTTTCATTTTAACAAGATCCTGAGGATATTTGTATGCTCACAAAATTGTTTAGGGATTTAATTTTCTTTATGAACAAATAGCCATAATTTGAGATCTTTTTTCCTTTTTTGATGTAGGCTTTTATTGCTGTAAACTTTCCTTTCATAACTGTGTTTGCTGTCCTCCATAAACTTTTGGTATGTTGTGTTTCCATTTTCATTTGTCCTAAGAAATTTTTTAATTTTTTTTTTTTTTTTGAGACAAGAGTCTTGCTCTGTCTCCTGGGCTAGAGTGCAGTGGCATCATCATAGCTCGCTGCAACCTCAAACCCCTGGACTCAAGCAATTTTTCCCACCTCAGCCTCCCCGAATACTAGGATTACAGGCATGAGCCACCATGCCCACTTTTCTTTTTTAATTTTTTCGTCAGCTCATTGATTGTTTAGGAGCACGTTGTTTTATTTCCGTAAAGTTTCTGAGGTTTCCCCAGTATTAATTCCTAGTTTTATAGCATTGTTTTCAGAAAGGATACTTGATTTTGTTCTTTTTAAATTCCTTAAGTCTTGTTTTGTTTCCTAGCAGATGATATATCCTGAAGAATGTTACATATGCAGTCAAGAAGAATGTATATTATACAGCTGTTGTGGATGTTCTATAAATGTCAATTAGATTCATCTGGTCTGGAGTGCAGTTTCAACTCAATGTTTCTTTGTTGGTTTTCTGTCTGGATAATCTGTCCATTGCTGAAAGTGGGGTATTGAAGTCCCCTACATTATTGTATTGCTATCTTTCCCTTTAAGTCATTAGTGAGATAATGAAAAAAGCTTTTCTTTATCCTGCAATCAGACAAAATGAGAGATAATTTAAATTCCAGAGAAAATAAAAGATTTTCCTGGAAAATCGCGGGTCCAAAATAAACTAAACAGAAACTTGACATAATTGTGAATTAGTATTGAATGAAAAAATTATTTTTCTTCTAATAAATGGTGACTTTTCTTATAGTGATGTGATGTGGGATGATGTGTCATTCGTTTTCTAATAATGCCATAGATTATGTATTCTGTGTTGAATATTTAGTTATTTAACCATATTTTAATCAAAATTTTGTTGCTTTTAAAGTTTGAAAAACCTAAACATACAAATAAAATCATGGCTATAAGACTGTATTTAGATTTATATATCTCATCCAGGACATCATTATGCTACAGGTGACTAAATTTGGGAAAGGAGGGAGAGGAGAAGGAGGAAAGTGCAAGGGCAATTATTCCTTGCTGTCTACATAGCAGGAAGTAGAAGCTAAAGGAAGGAAAAAAGAACATTTGTATTCATTTAAAATATTGAAAAGATGATAAAGTAATTAGGAGATGCAAACATATTATTTGGATCTGCTTCAGTCTAGCATGAGGAGCCTCCTGGGAAATTCTGGTCGTCACACTTAGGGTCGAGTCCCCAGGGTCTCTTGCAGCAGGGTTGGGTTATGTGCTGGGATCCTTATGAAGGGCCAGGTTCAAGAGCCATCCACATACGCACTTAGCTGTGCAGTGAGTGGAAAGATTACCTCTTTCTCTGTTGGGAGCCAGGTAAGATGCTCAGTAAAGAGCAGGCCAAGAAGACAGAGACTGTTGAGGTCTAAACTGGAAAGCAAGGGTTAGAGCAGAGAGGGAGGGATGGGGAGTGGAGAGGCAGGTGCTCAGAAGTAAAGGTCTGTAAATCAGAGGCAGAAGGGTAGAAATACTGGGAAGAGGGGTTCAGAGTAAGAGGCTCAAACTGAAGGGTGTGGAAATTAGTGAGATATCAGCAAGACGTTTGCAAACAAATTTTTTTTTCCAGGAGAAAACACTAGAGCCAGTATGTCAAGGAAATGGAGCAGAATTATTGTGATTCTGAATGGCCTTATGTGACATATATGGTATGTTTTATTGCTGCTTCACTCAGCTTTTAAATTTGACTGATAGCTATACCCCTGTTTGTTAGGAAATAAACTTTTTTGAGTCTTGCCAGTTGGCCTCAGTTCACCTTATTATGGAATTCTCGTTTTCTGAGTTCCCCTCTAGCTCTCTTAATTGTAACCATTTATATTTAGATAGAAATACTTCAAATACATCTTGGCATTTTGACCAAAATAGAAACAATTGGAAATAGGCAAACAAGGATTTTTTTATTTCAGCATATTATGGGGGTACAGATATTTAGGTTACGTATGTTGCCCTTGCCCCCACCCCAAAGTCCGAGTTTCAAATATGTCCATCTTTCGGGTGGTGTGCATTGCACTCTTAAACAAGGATATTTTTAAAGCCCAAGATTTACAGATGAGGGACCGTAGATGAGAGTGTGTTACCAAGGTTCTACCTCCCTCAGTGGAGGAGCAAGGACTTCCATCTTCGCCTTTATTATTCTGTCTGGCCAGAATGATCATACTTCCTAATATCTACCACTTCCTCCATAACCCAAGCTCCCAGATACAGAAATCTATATTTAGGGTTATTGCTTTCTATTTCTAACTTATTCACTGTTAGTGAAACCACAGAACATCACGCCCCCAAAATTCAAAAAGCCCCCCAAAAACCAAACACACAATGTAGTTTAAAGCAACTTTGTTGGCACCAGATATTTGGATTTATTTGATCTGAGCTGATATTTTGGCTTACTATTTTTAAAAGACTTCCCAATGATTCTAATGTGCAAGCATGCTTTACAAGCAATATTCTGGTTCACCAATTTATTGAAAAGTTAAAAAAAAAATCTACAGAGTGGTTGTTGTATATTGAGTTGATAACATATGTATGTGAAATAGAGTGGCCAAGATCATATTCCAGGTGTTCTGATGCTTGCTTCTTACCAAAATGGCCAGGTTGATGGGTCTGTGGTAGATATTTGTTAACCTTCTGGTAGAGGGAGCTTTATACAGTCTCTTTACTGACACCTTTCACTTCCTCTTCTGTCTCATTCACAATCATAAATCGGGTTGTTCTTATTTTTTCAATTCCTCATCTAGCCTTGTACCCAGTTGTGCTCTGGGAAGTAAGTCTTGTTAATTCCTTTTTTCCAAAATATGTTCAAATCTCTGTTTCCATCTCATTTTCTATACTTTTATTCAGATTGTCACTTTTAACTAGATGTATCAGTGCTCTTTGGTCTTGGCCGTCTTCTATATGTATGACATACTGTATTTCTAATTTTGTTTACATATATCTTTTGCAATCAGTTGTATTTGAGTTTGAGGAGTGTTCTATATAACTTATTTTATTTTAGTGTCTTTAATCCTTAAAAAAGTCAGAATATATTTCCTTTTGTTTATTCTAATATTATTATATGACCTTTTTGTCTTGAAATCTTTATTCTAAATGCAGGAATGTATAAAATAGGGATCTTTATGTTTTTAAAAATTGTTAGCAAATTGGCCAATCCTTATTTATCACAACATTAGTACTTTTTTAAAGTGATATAAGATACCATTACCAAATTTGTTGTTCTTGTTCATATTTTTTAAAAACACTATTATTTTCCAGGATATGTATTTTTATGACTTGGCAATATTACACTTCATTAATGAGAATAGCTATATATTACATTTTGATACATGAAAGGACAAGTACCCCTTTTTGTTGTTCTCAATATTATAGTCAACATATTTGCACATTTGTAGTATATATTTTAGGATTCTTTTGTCATGATTCATTAAAAATTATTTCATATTATTTATTAATAATGCTTTCAATTTACATGTTAGTTAATGAGAAAATTCATATCTGTTCACTATTGAAGATTCTTATCTGTAGGAAAGGAATTAAGGAATAAAGGGAAGTGGAATGGATGAAGGGAGGTTGCTTGGTGGTACAATGTGCCTTTCTGCAGGGATGGTCCTGACTTTACCACAATGCAATATGTCAATGTAGCAAAATTGCACTTGTATCCCATGAATATATACAAATAAAAAAGCCAATCTTTATTTTTATAGAAGTTTCTTAATGGTTAATTTTGTGAACAGAAAAATCTATTAATTTGTCATATTTATTTATCTGATTATTTTGGTAAACTCTATTTTAAGACTTTGCATTCTATTCTTTGGATTTTTCAGGGAAAAATCAATTAAAACCTTAAGACTTTTTTTGTTTCTTTTAGAAAGTGACAAAATTTTCTTCTATTTACTTTTTTTAATTTGCTAATACTGTTCCATAAAGTGTTGAATAGTAGTGTGATAGTAAATGTGGTTATCTTGTCACTGATTTTAATGAAAATACGTTTAACAGATCACTTGTAAACATGTTTTCTCTGAATTTATGGAAGATGTTTTTCATTAGGAAATTTTTATTTTTTATTTTCTTCCTAAACATTGAGAATTTTATCATAAATTCTCATTGAATTTTCTGAATATTTTTTCTCATCTCTGGGGAAATCATGTTTTTTCTCCTTCAATCTATTAGTAGAGTCATACTATTGACATATTTCTTAATTTAATTATTTTTTGTTCGTAAGACAAGGTCAACAGTGTTAAAATGCAATATTCTTTCAAAGCATGGTAGCATCTGACTTGCTAATGCTATTTATAATGTTTGCATCTGTCTTCATAAGCAATTAGATGAATAACTTTCCATCTTTTCACATGCTCTAGAATATAATTTCTTAATCTTGACACTATAGGTATGTTGGGCTGGATAATTCTTTGCCATGCGGGGCTGTCTTGAGCATTTTAGGATGTTTAGCAGCACCCCTGGCCTCTGCCTATTAGGTGTCAGTAACACTCCCCAATTGTGGCATCCAAAAATGTATCCACACATTGTCTAATGACCCCTAGGGGGCAAAATTCCCTCTCTTCTGGACTAGATAAATTTGTAAAAGATAGAAATACTCTAATTTATTTTTATTTGAAGTTTGGCAGAACTCACAAATCAAAACACTTAGCTGGCAAAGTTTGTTTTCTGTCATTACCATTTCTTATCTGCTGAATTTTATTTCTTTGGCTAGCTTGGTGATTGACGTTTTCCTATAAAATTATCTATTTTATATATGTCCTAAAATATATAGTCATATTTTTACATACTATTCCATTATTTTTAAAGTTATATTTCTCTAACCATAGTTTTGTTGTTTTCATACTTCATGCTTCCTTCCTTTCCTTCTTTCCTTTCCTTCCTTTGTTTCTTCTTTTCTTTCTTCCTTCCTCCTTCCCTCCCTCCCAGTCTTCCTCTCTTCCTTCTCCTCCTCCTCCCTCTCTCTGTCTTTGTTTCTCTATTTTCTCCAACTTTCTTATATTTGTGGGTTTTATCAACAGGCAGTGCTTTATAAAGATAACATTACGTGATTGAGTTAATATACTATTGACATCCTGGAATTGATGTATGAATGAAATTATATAATGTATATAAAATATTAGCAACACAGAAGCTCTCAACAAATAGGATTAATACTTATTTTTCTTGGAATTGTTTTTTAACAGTCCTATTATAGCATATATATTAATAGACATGTGTGTCTCAGGGATGTTTTGGCATTCTTCTGAATATTTCCCAGGGAAGCCTAATAATGTTCACATTTCAAATATGACTTAGTTTGTTCAGTGTTTTATTTCAGAATTAATAGTTTATTTTCAATAAGCATTAGAAACAGAATTTATGATGAATTGTTTAGGTATTCTACCAGAGACTTTTATTGGCAAGGGTGATGTTTGTTGCTACTAAAGAAAATTATAAGCTTAATGTACTTAAGAAAATTCAATGTGGCACCATTTGGGGAATTCTCTTTACTCAATAAATGTGAAGCAGTGAAAGTCTGAGAGAGAAGTTTGAAGCTCCAGGAAACTCAGAAAATTCTTAAGTTTTTAGAGAATTAGAAACATTAATAGTAATTCAGTGAATCGTGAAGTGCCAGAAACATGTTCTGAGTAATAAGCTATGTATGATGTGTTGTGTTCGATTACTCAAACATCCCTGTCTTCTCAGTCCTTCACTATGTTGGTCCTCAATAATACCAATACTCAGCCTCTGACCTTCTTCCTGACGGGCATTCCAGGTCTGGAAGCAGCCCAGGTCTGGATCTCCATCCCATTTTGTCTTTTGTATGTCATCGCACTCTCTGGAAACAGCATGATCCTGTTTGTGGTCCTCCATGAGCAGAGCCTCCATGAGCCCATGTATTATTTCCTCTCTATGCTTTCAGCCACAGACCTGAGCTTGTCCCTGTGCACACTTTCTACTACCCTTGGTGTCTTCTGGTTTGAAGCCCAAGAGATCAACTTGAATGCCTGCATTGCCCAGATGTTCTTTCTTCATGGATTTACTTTTATGGAGTCTGGCGTTCTGCTGGCCATGGCGTTTGATCGTTTTGTGGCCATCTGTGACCCACTGAGATACACCACCATCCTCACCAATGCCAGGATTGCCCAGATTGGGGTTAGCATGTTGGTACGGAACATTACTGTCATGTTGCCAGTCGTACTCTTTGTCAGGAGGCTCTCCTTCTGCAGTTCTGTGGTCCTTTCACACTCTTACTGCTACCATGTTGATCTCATTCAACTCTCCTGCACAGACAACAGAATCAACAGCATCCTGGGTCTGTTTGCACTCTTCTCCACTGCAGGGTTTGACTGCCCTTGCATCTTGCTCTCCTACATCCTGATCATCCGATCTGTCCTCAGCATTGCTTCCTCAGAAGAGCGACACAAAGCCTTCAACACCTGCGTCTCCCACATCAGTGCTGTTGCCATCTTCTATATCCCTCTTGTCAGCTTGTCTCTTGTCCATCGCTATGGCCACTCAGCACCTCCGTTTGTCCACACCGTCATGGCCAATGTCTTCCTGCTCATCCCTCCTGTGCTCAACCCTATCATCTATAGTGTAAAGACTAAGCAGATTAGAAAGGCCATTATCAAGGTTTTAATTCAGAAGAAGCTCCAAATCTAATCATCAGTTATATTATGAATATGCACTTGCTAGAATGTGGTAATTATACCCAAAATGCTTAGACATGCCTCCAACAGTTTAAATTATGTAGCTTATAGGTTGTATGATATTTGCTTACACAGTTTGTGAGTAAATCCATATCGGTGCCAACTAAATTACGATTTTGTTTTCAATATAAAGTGAGATAACATATATAAACAACTATTGATATTTGCAAGCAGTATAAGACCTACATAAAATGTTAATTCAGACTCAGCATACAATTATAAAAGTCCAGATCTAATGTGAGAAACTTTCCTAAAAAGCTAGTTGTTATTTTCTGAATTACATACAAAAACACTTTAATCAGTTGGGTTTTTCCTTTAAATTCTTAATTCTCTACATGCTTCCAAAATAGACATTCTCTAGTGTAAGTCTAAAATGCATATCAATATAATTAAAACTTGGATCTTATGTAGATGAAACTATTTTGCCCTTTATTATGTGTAGGGGCTATCCAGTGTAAATGCAAAATGCCATATCAAGTGCTCAGCGTCAGTTACCGTGGCTGTTAACTAAAGAGTAAAAGTTGGTAATAACATTGCTAATGTTTTAGGAGCGAGGACAATGCTATTTATTTACTTATCGTTTATGTAAAAAGATTAGCTTTGGTAAAAAGGGACCCATACTTTTGGCTCATGTTTATCTCTACCTCTGCCTTTATGACACCACTTATCGTACCACTGAACTCACAATGGTGAAGCAAAGTCTGGCTGATATCCACACGCAGACACTTTCTACCTGGTTGTTGAGTTCCTCCTATGAAGTGGGTACTGTCCAGTAAATATTAATATGAGACACAAACATATTCATCCTTTGTGTCCACTTCTTTATACATGTCACATATAGACTTCCTTGTCTTCCTTCCTTCAAAGTTGCTAGTTGCATCACCTGACCAACTATCCAAACCTTTCAGCAAAGACCAATAGTCCATGTATCTCCACAGACCTCAAACAGCCTCTCCGTCCATACACAGTTAACAACCAAGGGTACTACTCAAAACAGTGCCCAGTAGAAGTATGTTCCTTCCCCACTCTTCTGTATGACCATCCACGTGTAAGATTGTTGTGCCGCTGTATGCCATTTTTTGGTTAGCACCAACTTGTCCAGCAATCCATCCATTAACCAAGCCTGAATATATTCTTCCTTTTCCAGCATCTTATCAGTGGCCCTAATGAGGCCATGGCTGTGTTTAATGCAGAGACATCTATCTAATAGCGATAGGTGCCAGGGTATTCTGGGCCAAATATTCACATGATTTATTTGTGCTTTTTTGACCTAGCACATAATTCATCCCACCATAACTGTTTGAATGTCTCATAGCTGGTAACAACAGTAGAATTTTTCTAGCTACTAAGTATATTATTCCCAATTATACAGTTAATCTGTATAAAGAATAACTACAGGTAAAGCCGAAAAATCATTGAGCTATTAGATCAACTTTATCCAGAGTCTGTTAATTGCATTGTCTCAATAATCTAATTAGTTAACAAAAAAAATCATGATGGTGTGTTTGGGTGACTATTATCAGTAAGGTATAAGCCTATATCTAATGGTACTCAAGGAGTCTGGATATTCTTCTTTCTCCAATGAATACTTACATTTGTAAATGACCATAGGTCAACTTGGGAAAAATCTGGATAATTTGTCTTGCATACTGGCAGTGGCACTGCAGGGTACTTCATGGAGAGAACAAGACTCATGTTCAATTAATGGGCTCTGTATACTTGAAGTGACTTAAATATTAAAACAGGCTAAGCGACTACAACTTCCCATGATGTGGTTGATGTCAGGCTGGTGCTCAGTAGTTCTCTATTTTAAATGTATGCTGAGTAATGTCCTAGTCGACTGTCCACTTAACTTGTCTCCATGAAGTCTGTCATCTATTGCATCTATTGCAACAGATCACCAGGGGTCCTGTCACTCTGATTCCCATTCTAGCCTTGCTGTCCTTGTAGTAATCATATCCATCAGATATCTGATTGTTAATTACTGCTACGTGGTCTCAAAATACCTTCATCCTCATTGCTGATTGAGAGCCCAGTTCCATAGAAACATATTTCATTGCTAAGTCCAGCCTACAGAACACAGCAGCTGCTGAACTTTAAAATGTACCAGATTTCTTCTTACACATTCATCCTTTATTGCCTTAGTGAATAAGTGTCCTCTCTTTCCTCACAGAGAAAATAATCTTGTGGTAAATTTTCTGGTCCTATATGTTAAAACCATTCTAACATGTCCACTTCCCTGATAATTCTATAAGTCTATACTATGCCAATCATATTTGCTACTTCCACCTAATTTGCTGTAGTTCGCCATCATGTCCAATTTCAAACATCCATGTCAACAGTGCATTTGCACAGTTTCCAGGTATCCTCAATATAATATATAACCCCAAATCATGTATGAGTGTCTTACTGTCAATACATTTTCTTTTATGTGAATTAATATTCATACCACCACCTACTTCCTCTGCCGCGGGGATCTAACACTTTCAAGATTAACTTCTACTAGTATTCATTTGTCTCCATTTAGTAAAATTAGATAGGTTCTGTAGTACTTTCAATGGATAAGCTATTTCCTCCCAGAATGTTAATATTTCCCTTCTCAGGCTTTGCTGAGACCTGATGAGTTATTGTCCTGGGCACAATGAGAAGTGATGGGGAAGTTCTTGTAGAGGGAAGGTGTCCTTTGTGAGTCAGCCTACTCAGGTGCGGTTTGTGTAAGGTTTCCAGGCAGGAATAAATGAATATACTCTGAAAAGTGAGAAGGGAGTTGATTCTGCTGGTATGGAATATTCAAAGTTTTCCAGATTTGAAGGCTTAGTCACTCAAATGCTAACATTCCAGGAGTGTGGATCTCACCATTTTCCCATTATTTTATTTCCAGTCTTCTTCAGTGCTCTGACTTTATCATAGATCTGTTATAGTGAGCATCCAGGCTGCCTTGCAGCTCTGCATCCTTTCAGTTAAATTCTCTGCCTGAGTTTTAGAGATATATGATTTATGACTAAAGGAGATAAGGGTTTCCTTAAATTTATTTTATAGAAATCCTTTGATTTTCATAGTATTCTCTGCATTGTCAGCTGGATATCTTAATCTAATCAGTTTTTATTTCAAGGTTTTCAATGCAGACAATAAAATTAGCCCATTCCATAATCTTTAGAATTAATGTTTTTAGGTAAAAATGGAAGACTAGATTCAAGATCCACAGTTTCAGTGTAACTGAACACCTTATGTTCCACCTGAAACTCATGCAGTCAAACAAAGTGAGTGTCTTAGTAATTACGAGGTCATTTCAAGGATCATTGTCAGCTCTCTGACTACTGTTTAATAGGGTCTTAGCTGTCAATTGACCATGTTACTGATAATGTCAATGAGGGACAACTGAAGTCAAAGAGGTAGGGGGATAAGGTGATGCAAACACCTTACTGAGTTTGATGCCATGTTAGTCAGGGTCCAATCAGAAGACAAAAACCATGCACTTATTTGAACAGAAAAAGTTTAATATAAAGAATTATTAACAGGGAGCTAAAGTAGTAGGGAAAATGGCTAAAGATAATTATAAAGAATCTAGTAAAAACAGGTATAAGGAATAACCATTACCTGAAGGGTTGAGATAAAGTGACCAAGGAGGAGCCCTCCTTTCCTTCCTCTGTGCCTGTAAAGTCACTAAGGTGCCTTATTAGTGAGGCCTGCTGTAGATCTGCCCACTGATAGCTCTAGGGAAGGCCTTCCATAGGAAGGTGCTGAGGTGCAGAACTCTCTAGGAGCCAGGGAAGCTGCTGGCTGCTGGGGACTGCTGTACTTGGGAGCTGAAGAGACTGCTCTCTATAGGTGTATAGAGCAGCTCCATGTGTAGCTTAGGTGGGAGTGCTCCAGGCTGCCTTCCCAGGATGAGGGTTGGGTGGCCACCTTGTTAGAAGTTTGGCCCCATGGGCCCCTGATGTGCGCACACATATGCACGGCTGAGGAGAAGAAATAGAAGAAGCTACCTCAGCTGCAGGGCTGGTCCATTCTGTCTGGGGCTCCTGATTATGCCATTGTGTCCTGGTGGAGAGCTAGAGAACAAGCTCAGGGGCTCAGTGCTGAAGAAAGCTATGCACTGCTGAAACTGAGCCCTGGGGAAGTCACACAGGATTGAGCAATGGAGAGAAAACATGTTCTGTAGGAGTCTGGCCAGCAAACCACAATGAAACCAAGAAGAGAAAAGCTCTTCTTTCAGTGTTCCTCCACCACCCTCTACTGACAAGTGTTAACACTGTACCAGCTGGTAAAAGAAATATTTACAGAGCCCAATGCCAGCATCATATTGCCTAATCCTACAGAACTGCTCCTGAACCCTTTATCAAATATGTCTCAGGATAGTCCACCCCAGAATATAAAGAAGGAAACAATGCGTCCACTGAAACCCATCTCCCATTGGTCAAAATATAGCCAAGGAGTTCTTAATTCCCACATACTTCTGGATTGTATTAATACGTGCATGAATACCAAGTGAGTACCTGTAGATATCTCATGGCTCAGTGTCAGCTCTGGGGCAAAAAGCAAGAGGTACATGATGCAGGCTTAAAGTGAGGTGTTTTTGGGTTCTCTCTGCCAGCCAATGATTGGATGGGTTTGGTTCCTGCAACAGTGATCAGAAGATGAAACTGAAGGATTTGTAATGAAGCACTGGAAGTAACTAGTTCACAAGACTAACTCAAACCTTTATGTTTTAGCCTAGAGAGCTTGTAGGTTCCCAGACAACGTGGTCTCCTCAGGATGAGGTTTGAGCCATTTCTCCTGCTGTACTAAAAATCCATCCTTTTTGTAGTTGCTGTTGTTACTTTTTTGAGTGCAAGTTCTATTTACCTGTTTAACCCCATAGATCAATTATTAATAAAACGATATACTCACCAAATTTTGTTCCTTTCTTTAACCTCAAGTAGAGAAGAGGAATGATCCAGAAAAAATATATTCATGGGCCTGGTCTTCTAGAAAGGGTGAGGGTGGCTCCAGGGCAATGAGGAAAGTGCTATGAGCACATAAAGTACACAGAAGTGATCTCAGGAAAGCTACTGAGAGCAAGCTCCTTTTGCAAGGAATATTTATCATTGCTAAGTTCATACCCTTTTACATTAAGATGATGATATTGACAATAAATTTAAAAAGAGGAATAAGGGAAAGAGGAAATGGAGGAGGAGGGGCTGAAGTCACAATTTGAATTGGAGACAGAAATAGAAGGAAGATAATATATTTTATTTCATCTGTTACCTAACATTACCTATATTATCTACATTTAGCTCTTCTAAGATCAGAATTGTCATTGCTTTGCTCTCTGAAAATAAAAGCAGTTTTTTTTTTTCCTGGTTCTAGTTATTTTTTCTCCTGGTAACCTTTTACCCTTTTCTGGACCTGGAGGCCAATGAATTTTTAACTCAAAATGATGCAAATATGTGTCTGGAAATAATGAGAGGATGTAATATAAGACAAACATGAGCCATATAATTCCATTATGAACCTGGGCTGATGCTGGAATAAGTATATTAAGGTTAGAAATTTGTGCTACCTTATTAAATACTCTAACTGGGGCATACATTTTTTTGAATGTAGAAAATCAAGTTGAATTAAGTCTCCTATTTTGTGTGTAAGAATAGGGATGGGAGGCAGTATTAATAGTTCTTGTTTTTCTAAGCCATTCTAAACTGATTAGGCACCTCTTATCATCTGGTAAAAACTGCTTTAAGTTTAGGCTCAAGGATTTCTGGAAATTTATCTCTATATCGCCATTTTTTAATATTGGTTATTATGCTCACTGACTTGTACATACAAGTATAATACATATATTTGTACTCTAAACTATAAGCTAAATAAAAACAATGTGTCTATCTTGGACATTTGTGTTTCTCAACAGCTTGTACAGAGTGCATTGTGTATTACTGGTACTGTCAACTGGTACCCTGTCGGAATTATCTCAGCGTCATAGATTCAGGCCCACCTTGGCCACACAGGACTTTCATTGCAAAAAAAAGTTTCGTTCACATAGTGATACTAGAAGAGGACCATTCTGAAGGCTCTGCATGCCCTCCTGTCTGTCACCCTGAGCAGCCAGTTCTAAGTAACTGTAGTATCTAACAAATCTGGTTTGAGTCATCCATCTGCCTGGGAGTTCCATCACTGCATCTGCCCACCAAGTCTACTGAAGGATTGCATTTGGGGAACATAAAGCTTTAGAGAAACATGTAATGTTTCACTAGGGCTGAGAGCTTCCCAGAGGCAGGAGATTATGTGTCATGGCCACGACTGTACTTCTGCCATATCTTGTTGTAAAAAGAAGCAAAGAAGCAAATATCAAGAAATTCTGTACTTAAGTAGGGGTCACAGCTTTATCAAGGCTCCACATATTAGTACACCTTCAGAAGTATTAAGCCAACAAAAACTGTGCACTAAAATCAGGCTGCTGGTTCATTGGCTTCTTTTCTCAAATCCTCTGCCTGCCCTAACTTGATGATAGGTCCCTATCTTTAGCACATCCCCTCTTGTATTGACCTGAAGTCATCATTGTTGGTTTATCTAAGTTGGCTTATTTATCCAATATAATTTGTTTCAGGTCAAGTATGTTTTGCTGTATCTTATTTTCTATTCTCTTTGGCTGAAAATCATTTGTCCCCATTGAACATGCCACCAGAATTATACCTTTTATTTTTTTCCAATTTTCAAAGTAGTGGGCTGAATAAAAATCGATGATCTCTTCTAAACTTGAGGGTCCATTATACTAGGCATTCCTTTCTGATCTGTGAGATTAAGTGTTTTCGGGTCCAATAAATGTGAAGGGGCAGGATATAAGACAATGAGGAAAGGAAGAGTCTATGATAAATTTGAGAGCTTGTAACCTACCTAAAGTCATTCACTTTTAAAATAAATTTAAACAATGTGATGAACAAACAGAGCACAGCTGCATACAGCATTACACCTCCGGTCTGCTTGGTCTACCTGTGTGATAGCCTTATGTTGAGTCTTTAAATGCACACATTAAATCTTAGGTAGAGCCACATTTGGACAAAGGCTGACTTTATCAATGTCTGAGACCGGCTGTTCCCAAAGCCTGCACCTGATGTGGGAATGGGATTGCAAGAATTAAAGGCATGACCATCAATCAGAGCTTGTTGTCTGCATTCTCTTAGGAAAACCCCTTATTGACAGAGATGAAACAAATATAGTCATTGTTCCCAGGGGACCAGGTGTCCATCAACTCTCAGGAGGATATTCCTATGCTAAAGAAGAAAGAATATGAGAATATAAATAAAGATGTGGATTCTCAACAGTATGCTAGAACAGAGAAGCTGCAGACACTGTAGAATTTGAAGCCTTCCCACACTCTACCTGGAACAAGGCAGCCAGAAGCCTGGTAGGTGTCATGGGGCTCAAATTTAATTTCCCTAGGATAATTTTGTCTTTCCCAATGAAAATATTGCAGCTTACACAGATCAACTCCATGTTTTTCAGAGAGCTGGAGGTAAAAATGCATCATGGGTTGTCCAACCTAAGGATCAAACTAAATTTTGATCAAGGTTTATGGCTAAAAAAATTAAGATCCATATGTGGAATGAAGAACTTATTTGTATTTGCATGCTGAATATACTTGGAAAAACAAAGTTGTCAATAACAACTCATTTATTCAATCACATGAAGTAGGTTGGGAGCTTTTCCAGAAAGCCCTCAGCATGGAACCTTGAAAATAGTTCATTTTGAGGGGACTCACTAAACAGGGATGTACAGTGTATCATTTTTCTCCATTTTTCTGAATCCCACTCCTCTGACAAGGACAGACTGTACTGGTAGGGCTTTTTTTGGTCTATAGCGCTTAAAAGGAGCATTATCCATGTTGTCAGTGATGCTGGCACCAGGCCTATGAGCAGGATCAAATCCAAATACCAGAGGTAAGAGCCTGCATTGGTCACAGATCTAAAGGGTAGGCACAGAGAAGCCAAAAGCACCTGGAAGGGAATCCAAGAACAGGGAGAGAAAGGAAAGAGCTGTGACCACTCTGAGCACGGCCAGTAGCAATCACACAGCAAGGTGCAATGGTGGCTGTGGTGTGTGGTGTGTGTCAAGGGAGCATTAACCACATTTGAAAGGCTGAGATAAAATGGACACTTAATACTGTGAGTAGGAAGTATGTCCTGTTCATCAGCCTTATCACCTCTTTTCTCCCTATGACATGTCCATACATATCACTAAAGCTCCTCCATAGCCCCCAACTGAGGTCAACTTCAGACAAAAGTCCTTTCAAAATATTGGCAGTAGAAAGAAAATATAGCTACTGTTTCCCTTCTCCTTCATACCTTTCTATGTCCATCCATCACCCTCTAATTTCTTCCATCTGGGTGCAACCTCCTCTTTACCCTAGCAAGAAATACTCAGAGACTTTCCATGAAAGGACAAAGGTTCATGCCTGGCCATTTGTTTTCGCCACTTACAATGATCTTCCTGCTTGCAGCTGATCACCTAAGTAATAACAGCTGGTGTCACAGGAACCCTTCCTCGGCTCCCTGAGGTGCTGCACTCATTCACACTGCCCTGCCTCAGGCTACTGTCCAGTCTGATAAGTGGCGTTTGGTACTGAAGATCTAGCTGAGGTTTGGAGCCTGTGGTTCTGGGAGTGATGCTCAGTGAGACAGTTGAGACGAGGAAAGAATGAAAAGAATATAGAAAGGTACAGAGGATAACACCTGTGTTTGCAGAATTCTGGTGGACAAATTTAAATATTTGTGTATTTGTTTCATGTGTTTTGTTTTTTGAATGAAAAAATAAAAAAATTGCTCTTAAATTTGAAGTTCCTATTGACCCACAGTCCAGTCACATGATACTCATTTATACAACCATGAATGTGAGTGTGTGTGTGTGTGCATGTGCATTCTTGTATGCATAATTTTTAGTTTGGTGTCAACAAACTTTTTCTGTAAATGGCCACGAAAAATATTTTAAAATTTTCGTAATTTCAGATAGATACATACAGTCTCTATTATGTATGACTTTTCTTCCTCTCTTTTTTAAATAAAATTCTTTCAAAATATAATAAATCCACAGCTTGTACAAAAACAGGCAGTGGGCTGAGTTTGCCTCTGCATTGTAGATTGCCAACCTCTGTGGTAAATCAATTTTATATTTTGACATATGTGCACCATGCGTAATAACATAGAATTTAAGCCTCCATTTTGTTTCTGTTACTATAGTGTCTGTGTTTTATGTGAGTACATGATCCCTGACCACATTCATGATATTAGACTGTAACATATTCCACTTAGTTTACTTGATGTATAAATCTCAATAGGTAGTGATTTTAGAAAAATGATGTCAAAACTCCTTGTTTCTTTGGAGCTGTAAAGTTTGGAACTGTATCAGAAAATAAGGATAGATTTGAAGTATAGCATAAAGGTCTTAAATGAATGCTATGACGAACCTGTTTAAATATACACCATTTTTTATATAGGAAAAGTTATATTACATTATTGCTTGACACCTAAGATTGAGCTATATTTAATTTAACCAACAACTGAACTTGGTTATGGTCAGTAAATAAAGCTAAGAATTTCTGTCTATTGTTGATATTTTATTTGACCCAGGCACAGATAAACAAGAGACTGATTTATGATGTTTCTTCACAATGCCTCAGAAGTCGAAGTCTCCACTTTTCTGTTGATTGGGATCCCAGGGCTTAAGCATGTGCACATTTGGGTCTCCATTCCTGTTTGCCTCATGTACTTCATGGCCATCCTGGGCAACTGCACCATCCTATTTGTCATCAGAACAGAGACTTCCCTGCATGAGCCAATGTATTATTTCCTGTCCATGCTGGCCTTATCTGACCTGGGCCTGTCTTTCTCCTCACTTCCCACTATGCTGAGAATCTTCTTGTTCAACACCATGGGGATTTCTACTGATGCATGCATTGCTCAGGAATTCTTCATCCACGGATTCACAGACATGGAGTCTTCTGTCCTCCTAATCATGTCCTTTGATCGCTTTGTAGCCATTTGCAACCCCCTGAGATATAGTTCCATCCTCACCAGTTCCAGAGTTGTGCAAATTGGGCTGGCATTTGCTATTAAAAGCATTCTCCTGGTGCTTCCCCTTCCTTTTACTTTAAAGAGACTCAGATACTGTAATAAACGCCTGTTATCTCATTCCTACTGCCTCCACCAGGATGTCATGAAGCTGGCCTGCTCTGATAATAGGGTTAACTTTTACTATGGTCTGTTTGTTGCACTCTGCATGATGTCAGACTGTGTTTTCATTGCTGTTTCCTACGCATTCATCCTGAAGACTGTGTTGGGTATTGCATCCCATGGGGAACGGCTCAAAGCTCTTAACACCTGTGTCTCCCATATCTGTGCCGTGCTCATCTTCTATGTGCCCATCATCACCTTGGCTACCATGCATCGCTTTTCTAAGCGTAAGTCCCCTTTAGCTATGATTCTGATAGCAGATGCATTCTTGCTGGTACCACCCTTGATGAATCCCATCGTGTATTGTGTAAAAACTCGGCAAATTAGAGTAAAGGTCCTGGAAAAACTGTGCCTGAAGTCTAAATGATAGGGCAAAGGTGGAAGTTCCATTTTCTCTATAATAAATTGTCTTAGGAGCAGGACAGTGTTTCATCTAAATAGGAGATGGTTTCATTTACTTCATAGTTCTTAAATTAAGATGAATTAGTCAAGAAATTAATTCTGTCCCCTCGTGTGCTGATAAAAAGAACTCCCCGCCCCCAAATTTATCAGTCAAGTTGATGTGATTTGCAAAGGGAGAATAGTGTCCTTGACTAGCCAGGGGTGGTAATAGCAACCATTATATACTTTATGATTTTTGACAGAATTGGTGTGGATTTGGCCAGTGTCCAGAAGACAGTAAGAACCAGGACAGCAATTGAGGCTCTGCTGTGATAGAGAGAGTTCCTTGCTACCCTGATTTAGAAGAGTAATAAACCCATGGAGGCAGCCAGAGGTGCTGGGTTTTAATTCAATATAGATTTACTGCTTTTCATTTAAAATACATTCTTATATAATCACAAAAGAACAAAAATGTTTTAATATCAAAAAATTTATCAGTGTCTTAAAGCAGACAATTACAAATTTATCAGTGGATGCTGAAAAAGCATTTCATAGTATTAGGAAGGTAAACCCATTAAAAAGTAAATAAGGTCAGGCACAGTGCTCACACCTGTAATCCTAGCACTCTGGGAGGCGGAGGCAGGAAGATCACTTGAGCCCAGGAGTTTGAGGTTGTAGTGAGCTACGATGATGCCATTGCACTCAACTTGGGGTGACACAGTGAGAATATGTCTCAAACAAAAAGGTAAATAAAATTGAAATATAAATTAAATATTTAAACATTATAAAGTTTATCTAAAGATCTAGCTGCAAATCATCATTTTAATAGGTGAAACCTGCCATTTCTATTAAAATCAGAAATGAGATTTAAATGTTCATTTTACTATTATTTTTCATAATTGCTTTGATGATTCTAGTGAATTAAATAAAAAAGAAAATGAAATAATATGTATGACTACTGGGGACAAGTTAACAATCATTTGTTTTTACTTATATATGCTGTATGCAAACATTTGCAAACATTAAAAAAAACAATTGTAAGACATTTGATAATTTGGTAACATGTTTTAATGCAAGATAAAACATATTTTATTTATAATAGCAACAAAAACCATACATCTATAAAATACATAGAAATAAAGTTAAACTAAGTAAATACTTTTATTGGAAATATAAAAATGCTGTTAATAATTTAAACACCTATCATATATTCTTGGATGCAAGAACTTAATATCATTAATGCTTATTTTCTTATATTTAACCCATAAATAGAATGTAATTCTTCTTAGAAATTTAAAGCTTTTGTTTGTTTTGTGAGAAAGGGATTACTTTATATCACATATTAAGTAAGTCACACTATGAAGCTACTATAATAGATGAGTGATATGTCACCATCCATAAAAAGATCTGTGAAGCAAAAGCAAAGTGCATACACATATATGTGTGTGTGTATGTATATATAATTTATAAGTGATTTACATAGTATTTGATATCAGTGAGAAAGAGAGAATGTATTTAACACATGATTCTACCATTAGTACATATTCTCCTTGATTAATACATATTTGGACTTCTGACACAGAAAGATTTAAAAGTAAAAACTATTATAACAATTTTAGAAGAAAAGTATAAGACAGTATATGTAGAATATCGGGGGCAAAGATATCTTTTTTAAAGCAACATATGAAATACAAAAATTTTTAAGGAAAGTAAAGGTAGATTTGTTATATAAAACTATCTATATTTGCTTTTGAGTTGGTTGCCAAAAAAGGTCAAAGATAAATACTAGATTTGGAAAGACATAAAATTAAGATCTTTTGCAAATTTACATTTAAAACAAAACTGTTATAGACATTGGCCTAGGCAAAGAATATATGAAGAAAACCTCCAAAGCAATCAAAGCAACAACAAAAATAAATAAATGGGACCTGATCAAATTAAAAAGCTCTGCACAGCCAGGAAAACTATCATAAGAGCAAACATACAACCTGTAGAATGGGAGAAAATATTCACATGCTACCCATCAGATAAAGAGCTGATAACTAGAATCTATATAGAACTCAGGAAAACCAGCAAGAAAAAAATCAAACAATTTTATTAAAAAGTTGGCAAAGGACATGACCATAAACTTTTAAAAAGAAGACAGACTAATGTTCAACAAACATGTGAAAAAATGCTCAACAACTCTAATCAACAGGGAAGTGCAAATCAAAACCACAATGAGATATCACTTAATGCCAGTGAGAATGTCTTTTGTCAAAAAGTCCCCAAACAATAAATGTTGGTGTGGATGTGGAGAGATAGGAACACTCATACACTGCTGGTGGGCCTGCAAATTAGTACAACCTCTGTGGAAAGCAATATGGAGATACCTTAAAGAGATACAAGTAGGTCTACCATTTGATTCAGCAATCCCATTACTGGGCATCTACCCAAGGAAAAAAAGACATTCTGTAAAAAAGACATCTGCACTAGAATATTTATAGCAGCACAATTCACAATTGCAAAGATGTGGAAACAACCTAAGTGCCCATCAATGCATGAGTAGATTAATAAAATGTAGTATATGTATACCATGGAGTACTATTCAGCTTTAAGAAACTATGGTGATATAGCACCTCTTGTATACTCCTGGATAGAGTTGGAATGCATTCTACTAAGTGAAGCAGCCCAAGAATGGAAAAACAAACACACGTACTCTTCATTAAATTGGAACTAATAGATCGACACTTATGTGCACATATAGAAATCGCATTGATCGAAAATCAAGCAGGTGGAGTGGGAAGGAGGGAATGGGTAAATTCACAGCTAATGGGTGCAATGCATACTATCTGGGGGATGGGCATACTTTGACCTAAACTGTATGAAAGCAATTTATATAACCAAAATGTTTGCACCCCCATAATATTCTGAAATAAAAAAAATTAAAAAGAAAACATAAACAACCCAATAGAAAAATGGATGACAATTGTTTGAATAGGCCATTCATGGAAGAGGAAACAATAATCAATAAACATGTGAAATACATTCATTTTTACTATTAGGAAAAGTCAAAATAAGTAAAATGAGATAATTCTCACTAGTAAAATTGGTAAACATTTAAAAATAGTAGAGTAGTCAATTTTGGTGTATGTTCCAGAAAAAGGCAGTCTCCTACATAGTGTAGAAGTATAAATCTATATAGCCTTTTGGGAAGGAATCTATTGCAAAAAGAAAATAAAATCTCAGGATCACCCCCCAACTCCTTATGCAAAAGATTCCCTTTTTCTCTTCCAAAATTCTCCTTATCTTATGCAAAAATGTAGATTTTTCTGGGTCTCACAAGAATATAACCATTTTGTCTCACTACCCCCATCCCTATACCTTTTGTTTTTCTTCTCTATGCCTTTAAACGTTAAAATTTCTAAATTCCCCCTCAGAAAAACAGCCACAGTTTTGTCTGTGGTTAGTGTTTTTCCTGGACACATCCTCAGCTTTGGCTTAATAAGCCTCCATTGGCTTATTAAGATTGATTGAGACTTTTGCCTTAGTCACTTATATTTGGTGGACACTACCAATACACATTTAAATTTTTTAAATATGCTATCCTTTAAAGCCATCAGTCATGTCCTGGAGTTCAGAGATCAGTCTTAGAGAAATACCAGCATGAGCACACATGGGTAGCTGTATAAGAATGTTTCTTATAACATTGTTTAGAGTGGCAGAAAACTGAAAACAACTCTAATATCCATTAATAGAAAATAATTGAATAAATCACAGTTCATTAATATCACGGAATATTATGTAGTTATTCAAATGAATTCAATCCATACCAGTTGACTTGGAGGAATTTCTACCAAAAGAATAACAAGATATAGAAAGTCATATAGAAAGTTGTTCAGCCATTGTGCTACAAATGAGGCAGGTTCCTCATACATGTGTACTAATAATTGTATTGGCATAAATAAAAAACATTGGGAAATTAACCATGTTTATAGGATAAATTAGTGCACTCTCTGTGGAAAGCAATATGGAGATACCTTAATGAGATACAAGTAGAACTACCATTTGACCCAGCAATCCCGTTACTGGGCATCTACCCAAAAGAGCAAAAGTCGCTCTATGGAAAAGACACCTGCACTCGAATGTTCATAGCAGCGCAATTCACAATTGCAAAGATGTGGAAAGAACCCAATTGTCCATCAATACATGAGTGGATTAATAAACTGTGGTATATGTATACCATGGAGTACTATTCAGCTTTAAGAAACAATGGTGACATAGCACCTCTTATATACACCTAGAAAGGGCTGAAATACATTCTACTAAGCGAGGTATCCCAAGAATGGAAAAATGAGCACCACATATACTCACCATCAAGTTGGTATTAATGGATCAACACATAAGTGAATATATAAGAATAACTTTTATTCGTTTTTGGGCTGGGGGAGGGGAGAGGCGGGCGGAGGGGATGGGTATATGTGTACACAAAGAGTGCAATGTGCACCATGCAACAGGATGGACATATTTGAAATCTGGACTGAGTGGGGGAGAGGGGGCAAGGGCAACACACGTAACCTAAACATCTGTACTCCCATATTATGCTGAAATAAAAAAAAAAAAAGAAAGGAGAAAGATCTCAAACAACCTAATTTTTATGCATCAAGGAAGTAGAATAAAAACACAAATAATCCCAAAGTCAATAGTAGGAAGGGGATAATAAACATCAAAGCAGAAATAAATAAAATAGAGACCAGAAAAGCAATAGAAAAGATAAATGATATTAAGAATTTTTTTGGAAAAAAATTATGTACCTTTAAATTTATCATGGGGAAAAAAGAGAAGACACAAATAGTAATAAATAAAATTATGAATGACAGAAGAGACATTACTACCAATGCCACAGAAATAAAAAGATCATAAGAGAGTCTTTCGAAGAATTATAAGCCAATGAATAGGATAATTTAGAAGAAATGGATAAATTTCTTTAAACATGCAACCTACCAAGACTGAATTATGAATAAATAGAAGATATTAATAGATATGTAAGGAACATGGAGATTGAATCAGTAA